>PNEQ01121480.1:0-26151 GCA_003012365.1 Medauroidea extradentata | reverse complement strand
GTTTCGCAGACATTCGTCCACAATATTGTAAGGCACGGCAGTCTTAAAATGCCGTTTTCGGCCATGTTGAAGGGATTAAAAATGCTGTTTGCGACATACGTGACGTGTTGAAAGTTGTATTCCGTCCTGGTCTGAAATGTTATTTCTTTTCGTGCTAAACCAGCATGAGCACACGTGGAACAGTTTGTTAATAAAACGTATATTTCAAACACACTGCGACGCAGTTTGAGAGGCAGGTAGACGGGCGCCTTAAGGAAGCTACCATGCTAGTCGGTAGCCAGACCATTAGTAAACCTGCAGTAACATGCAGGAACCAAACATACACGGGGCTGGTATCGACAACCTCGGGCAGCCAATATGCGGCCAAGTTCGCCCGTATCAAAACTTTTTTGCTCAATTTTTGTTTATTTTCATAACGAAATGGCAATACTTTGTGCGCAAAAATCTGGAAAACTATGACGTTTATTGCTACCGAAATATTAGGTTCAAATTATGTGACTTGTCTGTGAGGAAAAATTTTAGGAATTCTTCGAAATGAAAATTACGCCTCTTAAATTTTTTTAAAAACGAGTTTGAGCTATCGGTCGTGACTCCGTTGATCTTCTTCGTCCTTTAAAACACAGTTAAAATATGTAGTATGTCAAAGTAAAAGAAAAATCAAACAAACCCATTCAATACAAGTATGTACAAGAAAAGACCTGACAAAAATATATATAAAATTACACTGTATATATATTATAAATTAAATACATAATTCATATGTCAGTATTATTAAAACCAACGAATACTATAACTGCAATTCATTACTAGTAGTCGAAAGAAGTAGACATTTCATCGTCAGAATGAAATACACGAGTTAGCAGATATATTTTAATTGTTTGTGTAGTTAGGGATTACTATAACACATATATTTTTACGCCCTTAATGTGACAATATTTGGCATTATTATTATTGCTTGGAAACACCGTGACTGCCGCGCTACCTTGTCACATGTACAACTGTCCACTCAGTGTAGCAGCAGACAATATACAAGTATCTGAGGACACAGTGTATATAGGACTGTGCAGTCCAGCGTGCTGGCCGTTGAACCAGTAACATTTACGGGTCAGTAATAATAGTAATAATAATAACATAATAATAATAATTATTATTATTATGAGAGCGGGCGGTCGTGCGTGCAAGGATCATAAGCGCAAACGATGGCTACGAGGAACGACAACAGAGCATTGCAGCAAAAAACCACGAGAGCGTAGGGTCTACAGCTTCTACCAAAAGTTTAAGGACACCATTATATTTAACTAGCAAAACGTTTTGGTCTTATATTTAATCCTACGGGATCTGATTATTAATGACACATGAATGACTGTTTCAAACTGTTCTGAGTTTAATTTGTAGAAAAAAAATAAAAATGGTTTAGTTTGTTTAAAAGTTATTATTTTTAAATAACATAAATTTTTACACTTTCATGTATTTTCGGAGTTGTAAAAAAATTAAACTATGGATGCTCTTTATCCTAACCTTTGGGCAGAAACATAAAACCCTAAAGAATAATTATAAACATAGAATAACTCTCTAGTTTTATACAACAAAATAAAATGTGACATTTAACACTTTAAAAATAATTATAAAAGATGTCACAAAACTAGGCAGGAGGACAATCTTTGGCAATGACATACTGTCGCACCGAGCGAGGTACCGTAGCCGGCTTGTTTTCACGTTGTATGTACATACATACATACATACATACATACATACATACATACATACATGCTGTATAAGTCATTGCCAAAGATTCTCCTCTTGCCCAGTTTTGTGACAGATTTTATAATTACTTTTTAAAGTGATAAATATCATATTATTTTTGTAGAATAAAACTAAAGTGTTATTCTATGGTTATAATTATTCCTTAAGGTTTTATGTCTTTGCCAAAAAATTAGGATAAACATCATCCATAGTTTTATTTTTTTACATCTCCGGAAATACATTAAAGAGCAAAAAATGTATGTTATTAAAAAAATGATAGGGAACTCTTAAATAAACTGTCCTATTTCCATTTTTTTTTATAAATTAAACTCTGAACAGCCTACAACAGTTATCCATGTGTCATTAAAAATCAGGTCCAGTAGGATTAAATATAAGACCAAAACGTATTGTTAGTTAAATATAATGGTGTCCTTAAACTTTTGGCAGAAGCTGTACATGCGGTATATATTGGTGTGTGTGTGTGTCAGGGTTTTACTGCCCTTTATTAAAGGGGTATTAGGAACCGATGATGGTGAAAATGTGGTGAAGGAACAACACAACATCCATGCCCGGGTCGGGATTCGATCCCGGGATCTCTCACACCGTAGTCTGGCGCCTAACTGACTGCATTACGGAGGTCGTCATATGTATATGTGTGTACATGAAGTATGACACTATTATTTTATTGATAGATTGTCTGTACCAAATGACATTGTAGAACCCTCAATTACTCTGAGCAGTAGATTTTTTTATTAGTGCTACACGATGAACGAATACAACATTTTTACTTTCAGTTATTGTGTTTACAGCCCAGAGAATTTGTATATGTATTGTTTGTCGAAAACACAGCAAGGTGGACGCTCATTGTTTTTTCGAAAATAAATAATATCTATTGTTTGTTTTTTTCCTGTAAAATACTTTTAAAATGATTGGCATCTGTAGCGTCTGCCAACAGCATTAGTAAGCTTACATTAATTTAAGATAAAATTAAAAGTACTTATTTCTAAGTAATTTCTGTGGCATTTTATACGAGTTTAGGGTTTACAACTTTATTGATTGATTAAAAAATTAGTTGTATGTTGAAAGTTGTAAAGTATTTGTAGTACGTAAATGTTGCTCTTGGTTACTTTTTTTCTCCAGTCTTGCTTTTTTAATAAGGAACCAGCTTGACTTAAGGGTTGTTCAGTAAGATTAACAGGTTTTATCTGACGCCAGGTTATTTGTAACCTACAATCAAATAGGGTAGTTTTAAAACTGCGGGGATTAAATATATGCCTTCGTATTTTATCGATTTTGAAATATGTTTTACAAAATGTGACGTCAGCAGCACGCTTTTTTTTAATTCGTCAGTAAACATTATACTCGTTTCGTGCTTTTTTAATTCAATATTTTGAACACTTTGCATTCAGTTCCTCAATTCGTTGTTGTTTACATTAGGCTATGTATATTGTTAACATATTTTCCCGCCAATCGAAAAGCTTCGTCTACTAACAGCAGTTTACCCTGTTCTCAAACAGGGTAACCAGGAGTAAATAGAGGAGCCGCTCGCGTCACTTATTGTGACAGCCTATAACTGTGTGAAAGAGGCTATTTTTAGCCATGCTCGAAGGTTTGGAAATAGCATTTACAATGTTCATAAGGTTTTGAAATTACTTCAGGGTTTTTCGAAATGTCTACTTTTAACAAGGAATCCTGGTAAAAAAAAAAAGAGCAGTTAATGTTTGCTAAAATTACAAGATGGTTTTGTATTTGTATTTTGCAATAAGAAAAATGGAAAGTGAAGTATTTATTTTAGTCTGAACATGAAAATGTATTTATTTATTAAATAACGTCGTAGCAAATACCGGCAAGTTTTACGATAGATTATTTTAAGAAATGAAAAATTGGTGGATGCGCTGGAGTTCTAATATGCATCTTTTGCATTTAGTGACCACGCACATTACACATAGACGTAGACCAACATAACTTAGATGATATTTAGACTTGTTTATTTGTTCATCTCATATTCAAAGTGCAACATTTCACTTAACTTTCTTAATTTTGTAGCTCGTAATTAATATGAATACTCGCTTTATTCCAGAAAAACGCATAACAGAGAATGTGGTTCCTGTATAACTAAAAAAAAAAAAATCGCGAGAAACCCGTCATTTTGGTAGTCAGCATTTCGTTAGGTTTTTTACAAAGAAAAACATCGTAACTTTACAAACAAACAATTTTACATGGAAAACATTTGAATTTTTACAAACATTTGTAAATATACATATTTTTTTCCGTGTTACTTTTACAAAAACAATTAAATAACTAGTATATAGTGCAACTTTGTTGATGGGTAGCTTAAATCATGTAAAATAGAGTAAGACATAAAAATAAGCTTGCGTTTGTATCCCGCTGCTACAACTCAGTGTCCTTAATAGTTCCATCGAGAAACGCTTCTTCCAACTACATACTGACGCTGTCCAAGCGGCAGGTAGACGACCGCCTTAACAGTATATTTATTTTATGTGTTCCCGCGCAGATATGAAAGTTTTCTCAGTTGCCATAAAAAAGAACCATGTTCCGAGATCACACCTGCTACTCCCCATTCGCCATAAATACGACTTTTTTCCAGGTCGTAACGGCCGAGGGCAAAAAAAAATTGCCCGCTACTAGAGCCGACACGTTCGAGATTTATTCCCGCTTTACGCGATCCTGCTATGTATGTTCTCTGGGTTCCGGATTTCAAAACTTCTCCTCCGAGATACAGTGTCAGTTGGGAGACGAGACTGTGCACAGCGTCTTTACGGGGTTGCTATATACAAGATATTCCGGATAAAGTGAGCACTTAAAACCCTAGTAAGTGTTTTATTTTCAGATTATTTGTGATTTCCTGCCACTTTTCAATATACACGTAGCAACCTTGGCAACAGTATATATATCGTATACTGTCTTGAGGCCAAAATATTTTGTTGTTCTAGACAAGGCTGTTTTCAAAAGTGCTTACTTTATCGTGAACTACCTATAATGGTTTGAAAAACAGGGAAAACCCGGAAAAGTCAAGCAAATTGCTTTTTTGTGCATGGAAGGTTGAAGAGAAGTCCTCGACTGGCGCATGGACGGCGTTGCAGCGTCCCACACGTATTCTTTTTTACGCGAAACCTCTTAAGTTATTCATATTATGTTTACCTACGAAAAGAACACACACTTGAAACAATGCTTCTATTTTTTAAAAAATGCAGCATGCTTGTTAGAAACATGATATTATGGCCTCTCAAAATGGCTAAAAACGGGGTTTCTTAGACTGTTGTAACTCCGAAAATATTACATGAATTCGTAAAATGCAAAAAAGAGGCATGTGTTGGTCTTTACTTCATACTATTCAGAAATAAAATATTGGGGCCACCGCTTAAAGTCCCATAGTAAAAAGACTACAACGGAAACCTTGCACGTCAGTTTGGCGCGCTGCGAATAGAGGCGATATGCTTCTCGTCAAGCGTGGGGCACTGGCTCTTATCGCTACGCTGTTCCCACAAGTCAAAGGTGGTAATAAGACACCGCGAAGGACGCCTCTTAGTGAGTAATACAAACATTCAGCTTAATTGATTTTACTTTTGTGTGAAATTCTCCATTCGCAGTAATGTTGTGGACGAAGGTTATATAATTATTCTTTTTTTTCCCCAATGTTTAGTAAAAAATTTATTGTTGACTATGTTAAACATTAAAATTTGGAAGTGAGGTCGCATGTGTCTTTTTATTATTATTATTATTGAATACTCTACTCTGTGAGGTTTACAGCTAATAAGTTTCCAGAATTCGGTTTTAAAAATTCTGAAAATTTAATTTGTTTAGTTTTTTTCTTTAAGTTATGTTTTTGTGATTTTATTATTACATGAAAATAACTGGAAGCTCTTGATTTTTCATCTCTAATAGCCTACCTGGAAATGTCCGGGAATTTCGATACGAACATGTAACGCGCAGTGATTGTAAATAATTATGTTGTAGTGTTTGTGTGAGAAAATAATAAGACGGCATGTTCCGTTTACCCGGGTAGTAGGATTATACTGCCCCCTCCTGGCTCGACCGTTACTCTTCGAGATCTGTGGGTATTGGTCGTTATGACTATACGCCCGCTAGACTCAGCAATATGCATGTTCGAATTACGTCGAATTACGCCGTTGCAAGATTATACGAAAAATGTTGAAAGCACCGGCTGCGCATCAAATGCCACATTGCCACGAGTCAAACTCTGACCTAGCGTGCACGATTACTCCCGATCCATTTTTACTATGTGACATTAAGCGGTGAATGTAAAATTTGATTGGTGTAAAGTCTGTAACAAAGTTCATTGCGCGTTTCTATTCGAATTCCGCATACAGCCTGTTATTACATTTTGAAATACAACAGTCTGATAAGGCCGTTTTTGTATGTGTTGGTAGGCATATAAACAGTATTTTTAATGAGCATGGTGTCTCAACAGTGACATGTCATCTTTGTATGAAGTGTGCTTTCGTTTCGTACATTACTACAATGAGAATATGTGAAAAACTATCGTAAAAATTAACGTATTTACAAACACACAGCAGCGAATTTGAAGGACGTGGTAGGTGGCGCCCTTAACTTCTTTCAGATAAGGAAATAAAAAAAGCGTCAAATACAACCGTATGATTGAATCCGTAATGTTAACTCCGTGTTTGCGAGCTGGGTAGGCAGGACCCTTAATATATGTAGTAAACTTTTTTTCTGTTACAGTTTTTTTTATTTGCGCACATAAATATCTTTATAGGCTGGACAGTTGCCTGAAATGTATTTCACTTGGCCATGGCTGAAGGGTAAGGAAGGGCAAGGATGGGTGGCCACCCTCCCTGCTGATAGTAAAACCCTCGTGTCTCTGGTCAATAGGTAGGACATTGCAGTCCAGGCAGATATAGCCCGTGTTACAGTCTATCCCTAGTGACACTGCTGTTAGGCTCGGTTTCACTTAGCGTATTGAATTTTATTATTTTTGGCTTTTTTTAAAAATTCTAAGAAGGAAAATATGCGCTTATACCTCAAATTATATTTAAATTTTCCTACAGTCCAGACATTGCGATTTAGCTGTTAACATGTAATTACGACGCAATGTGTGTGTAAAATTTTTTTATATTCATAATTTGCCCGACAAATTGTGACCTAACTATACATTACTAGCTGTATTACAATGCTTGTATTGTAGCTCATGGTAAATAGAATTTGCGGTATAGTCACCGAAATAACATTTTTATACGCCGAATTAAAAAAAAAAGCGAAAAATAATAATATTCAACATGGCGACTGAAATCCGTGGGGGGGGGGGGGGGGTGCTCAAATGGGAAATTTTATAAAGGAACACCGATCCCCACAGTCAAAACGGGGGTTCCTCCCCCGGAAAAATTTGGGTTTTGAGCTGCAAAATGGTGCTATTTAAACAGTATTAGTATCGAAAAATTGCATATACTAGTGGTAGTAATATTAATTCGTTTTGTCCTTCATATTTGGGAGGGGGGGTTGAACCCGGAACCCCCGCCTCCCGTATACTCCCTTGTGCGACACCACATGTATGTGATCTACTGCCAGAACACCAAAACGTTAGTTGAATACATCCAATCACAGCATTGCGGTAGTGTTAGATAACTTTCTTTATTTTTAAGTTTTCGTACCGTAACGTTTATTCAAGTTGTATTATCAAAATAGGCTGTATTGTTTATAAACTGTTTGGCATAAATAATAATGGAATCTGACATTAATTTATCACGTAGAATCATTGCAAGGAAATTATAGGTTAACTTTCATGAATGGTTACAAGTCTAATGTAAGACGAACATATAACATAATTTTTTCTTCAAATTTCAACACAAATATTTACTAAGCCTCAACAATGCAGCATTTACCAGAAATATTTTAAAACAAAACTTATCGCAGAAACTCGGTAAATTTGAATTTAGCATCTAGCTTTCCCCCGTAAGATGGCCACTGGTAAGAGTCGCTTCACTAATTAAACAGAATATTTTATTATTGTAGAAAGACGGCCACGGCGGCCATGTGGTCACACCACTCACCTCTCACCAAGGCGATACGGGTTCGATCCCCGAGCATTGGATTCTCGCATGTGTAGCAATCGTGTCGGACAACGTCGCTAGTTGTAGAGTTTTCTCGGGGATCTCCTGGTTCCTACATCCTTCTCATCCCGGCGCTTCTCCATAGTAGGTCCTCATGCCTTGTCGTCCTTCACGACAAGCACGGTGTGCTAATGTAGTGTTTCAGGCAGTAATGTGCTATATTCTTGACGGCTGTATAGTATCACCCATATAGCTTCCCTCTGATATTGCCTCAGTCATAAAGGTCATAAGAACGCTGTCTGCCCGAGCCACTAGACTGTGTGCCTCGTTTAACAACTCAACAACAGTTGTAGGCAGCGAGTAAAGCTGGCAGTTGTTTGCTGTTACGTTTTTTATGTATGTAGAAAATACGTAAATAAAAAACGTTGGTGATTTACGTTACTGAGGCCAATAAAGTAAAGTGAGTGAGTGAGAGGTTTTGGTCAGCATTTAACATCTAGGGCCTTTTTGCGCTTGTAAGGGGTGACATTATATATGGAGCTGCGTTGGAATGAAGAGGCGGGGGAAACTGGAGATCCTCGAGAAAACCCGCTGACCAGAGGTATATGCGAAAATTCGGCGCCGACCCCGCCGGGATTCGAGCCTGGATCGTCTCGGTGGGCGGCGATTATTCTGATAATTCGGCCAGCGCGGCCGCTCGTAAGGCAAAGTTTTATGGTATATGTTTTACATTATATCCTATTCTACATATTTATTCAGGTTACTACTCATTTCTCATACATAGGTCTGATTTATAAAAATAAAGTTTGCCAAAAGGTTGGGTTTGTGAATATCAAAACAGATCATTAAATTCTCTGAACTACCAAAAATATAACATCTCATGTTTGTGAATAGGTTGAAAAAATAATTCACGCACGGCAGACATTCTTCAACGCTGCTAACAGCGCTACAAATTTGTTTTCTTAGAGGTAGTTTTTGGATACATTTTATCTCTAATTGTATATTCACACTTCTTTTATAATCATCACATTAGTGTCCTTTAGGGCTTTTTTTTTTTACTGTGTAGTTCTTTTCTTGTAGCGTCAAATGTTAAGGCTGTGTATTTCTGTCTACTTGTTTGTAAACTTGACCCAGAATAACCCTTGAAGACATTCCTGAGTTACTGGGGATTCTTGAAGCGCACAAATTAGACAACAATGGCTTGTTTAGTAGACGACAGTTGAAAGACGCTGTGACCTGCCAACATTCAGGCAGAAGTTGTATAGGCCTATATACATTGTATACGTGGCCATCTTAATCCTGTAAGACTGCAACATTTATAACTGTATTTTGAGCTATTGAGGTAATATGCCCACTATTTATTGTGCATGCTAGAAAATAATATAATAAATAGGAATAATGTGTATATAAATGATCTGTAATGGTTAATGTCCAGGCTTTAGTAACATGATTAAGAGTCACAAAAAATTCCTTCAACAGTTTCTTTGTTCGTTGGTCAACCCTAGCGTTATTTATATTCTAAAAAAATAATTTTCTTCTGTACGCATTTTTGTTGATAAGACATTTCATTGTCCATGAAAATATTTTTTTTTTTACTTCCGATTTGTACCAGTAAGATAACGAAAAATAGAACCGTTCCTATCCCTCATTTATTTGTGTAGCATATGTATGGGCATGCGGAAAGAACATTAAATGTACCAGGTGCAAATGCCAAGTGTTTATAACTTTACACAGCAGTGTACATGGCTTTGAGACGATATATTTGACGTAGGACACTTGCGTTCTATTAGGTCGGGAATATCTAAATATCTCTACACATATAACTGTACTAAGACGTAGTGCAAGCCTGGCTTTAATCGACATGTTAGTCAGCTGAAATTAGTTTGTTCAGATGTGAAATCTGGCACAAAACGTTTAATGATTTTTTTAACACGTGTTTCGTTTGTCTCAGTACCAGAGGCAAGTTACCAAACTCAGGAAAAAAGAGTGAGATTTCCCGACTGTATAGAAGTATCTGAGGTACGAAAATTTACGTACGTAAATCTAGTTGGCTTGTATAGTGAATCGCATGTAAGATCATTAACATGAATTCTTCAGGTCTGCTATAATAGTAACTTTAGGAGCAATGTTTCACGATGTGTTATATTCTTTTTTTTCTGCAGTTGTATAAATACAATTGTATTTCTCTCCCTCCCCCTGCCCAACCCACATACACGTACAAGCACATATGCTATGATGGATTCTTGTCATGAAGAATGGTCAATAGTGCAAGGTATTGCGTGTGTAAGTCGAAGCCCGGTGGTGTGATCAATGAGATTCATACGATGTTTTTGTTTTAGTAACTGGCCCATTCTTGGACCCATTAATTTGTTGGATCCAACCCGTCTTCTGCTGCAGAGGCGACAATTTTCATTGGAGGCTTTTTTGGTAGTTTGGTTGCTGTGGGGTATCATTACAGCAGTACATAACATGTTACTATGCCACACACTACGCCACTAACACACAGACAGTAGGAACAACCGAGACACAGCAACATGATCCTACCAGCGCGCTATCAACCATACGTCATGTATTGCCAACTGTAGTGCAGAAACGGTGCGTTTTTGGACCTATGTTCATATAACACTTTTTGTTCCTCTACATGTGAGGATTGTTTTCCTAGAATATTGACTTGGAATTTTGCAGTCCTTCAGGATCGCCACACTAACTGCCGGCCAACAACAGGAATACTCAGTGATTTGCAGTTCAGTCTGCTGTCGGGCGTCTACGGCCCGGAAATTTCGCTAATTCATTTGAAAGGAGGTTAGTTTTCAAACTCATGTAAGTCGAAAGTAGTTACTTCCACTACTGGACCACTATTTATTAAACTCTTCCCTTAGGACTGTGAACCGATAGCAAACCTGCATGAGAACACGCAGTGCTTCCACATATGTACAACTGGCCACTCACTGGAGCAACAGCCAACTAGCAGCTAGCTGAGGACTGAGTGTAAACAGGACTGTAGAGTCTAGCCGGCAAGTCGTTGAACCTGCGACATTTATGAGTCTATAATTATAAGCAGATCTGTACACGGGAAGCAAGTTTGTTAAGAAAGTTACCTTTCTTGTTCAAATATAGCAGTCGGCCCAGCGGCTAGTCAGCTCACCTCCGATCAAAGGTATCTGGGTTCGATTCACGACGGGGACGACCCGTATGTTGGCACTTGGGAATCGTGTCGCGGACGGTGACGTTGGTCGGCGAGTTTTCTCGGGGATGTAACCTACTCCCCCCTCCTTCCTTCATTCCTGCGCTGCTCTGTCACCTCAAGCACATGCACTTGCGTCTTGCAGATGGAAGACGCCCATATGTGCTCGACATTTCACTGTTTCCAACTCGTGTTACACTATTTGATTCTTAGGGACCCCTCCCTGACATTCGGAAAAAATGTTTTTGGACTCGGTGCCTTCCGTGCACATCTGCAGCTGTCTCGTGTTTATTGTCAGTGTGATTTTGGAGGCGTTTGTGATAAGCGGGCAGAATCCCAAGACGCTGAGATTTAAAATTATCCAATCATTCACCACGAAGCACAACTGCAGGCGTGCCGGTAAGGCATTGATACAAGTTGGCTCAGAAAACTTTCTGCAAAAATCAAGGTTCCCTACTGATTATAAGACCACATATTTAACGACAGCAGCGCGTTTAAAATATTCTCAGGAGGCATTTTAAAAAAAATGTTATTTATAAATAAGTTTGTTGGTGCACGGTACTGTAGGCTTTCCTTCACCCGGGGCAAGAATTGTGATTTACTGCCCCCCCCCCCTCCTACTGTCCTTTGCCTTTTTCCATCAGTCCAATCAACCCAACAGTAATAAACGTGCCTTGCATACGTTGTTTTGTGCTCGCGTAAATAACAGTATAACATTTTATTAAAAGTACATAAAACCTGTACGGTACTTAATGTGTTTAAAGTGACCATTATAATTAGAAATACTGTATCTATAACATTGTATGATGTTCAAGGTTAATAAAAATACAAAACTAAGAAACCATTAGATATTTGCAGATGTTTAATCTTTTTTACACTCATTTACATTTCATTTTTGATTAAAAATTTTCGGCACTACCATCACCCCCTCTAACCCGTCGCCCGGGGCAGTCTGTCCCCTTCCTCGCCACCACCTTAGATCCGCTCCTGAGCAATGGTATAATAGTAGTTGTGTCACTACAATCAATTAATACGTCATGGTTGTAAAAAATTATTTGCGAAAAGTCAGTGCAGTTCTGTTCTGTATAAGTAGTTGCTCTGTGGCTGACATTTTTTCCAAGCAGCAAGGAACAAGGTTAATTTGGCAATGTCCGTGGTTGTCAGTAGTGACGCTGGAGGTTATCAGCTCGAGGACGGTCGTTACTGGGCGGCGCACGTCGCTATTGATTGGACTCGCGGCTAGCGACATGAATCATGCATTTACCCGCCAAGGTGGGAGAGGGGGGATGATGCTGTGGCTTCCTACTGGAACCTCGTACAATACGAGAGTCCTGTGGGATATCTTCGTCCTCTGTACTGTGCTTTCTCTGCACCCAAACAATACAGTTACTGGTATATTACATTTCTTAAGGGCGTTGCTACCGCAATTTTCATCACCATTTTTTTATTTTTTATTTGTACCTGACGTTTTTTTCTTATTTTAGACACAAAGTGTGACTAAATTTGGCTGTTATGAAATTATTTTATCTCTTATAGTTTTCGCGTAATGGTTTGTTTAAGTCATATTTTACACGTTTCCGTTTTAAGGACTACACTAAAACCAACTGATATACCAAATTAAAAAAAATCACAGTGGATAAAGACATTGCAGGCTACAATGTCATGCTCATAAAAATAAAGACTAAAAATTATTTGAATTAAAAAAATTATTGAATTTTTTAAATTTTTATTTTTGTTTTCAGTATTTTTAATACAAATAATTTTTATTCTTTATTTTTATGAGCATGTCATTGTAGCCTGCAATGTCTTTATCCACTGGAATTTTTTTGAGTTTGGTATATCTGTTGGTTTTAGTGTAGTCCTTAAAACGGAAACATGCAAAATATGACTAACAAGCCATTATGCGAAAACTGTGAGAGATGAAAAAATTTCATAAGAGCCAAATTTAATTACATCTTGTGTCTAAAATAAGAAAGAAACTATCTGGTACAAATAAAAAATAAAGAAAGGTAATGAAAATTGCGGTAGCCGCGCCCTTAAGTGGGTGGTTCAGCGACGATTTTTTATTGTTTTAATAATTTTTATATTGGTACAAGATATTGCCTTTTTTTTTGTAAAATTTTTTGTAAACATGCATTGTGTGTGTTTTTGTTTACTTTCGTAATAGTTTTTTAGCTTTCATAATTTTTGTATATTCACATGTCAAAATCCAAAAGTACAGGAAAGGGTTTTATACAAGCTAACTTAACAAAATGAAATAAATCACACCTATGAACAGTGTCTCGTGGCACGTGAAGATATGCATAAATGCCGTATTAACATTTTTTGTTTGTATTTTTAAAAAATTTACAGAAAATTGAAAAGTTTTTTTTTTTTTAATTGAAAAGCAACAAATGTAATAATTGCTGCGTGACTGTAACTTCAACAGCCAGTAGTATTGCCAACTGCGAGGCGTTGTGCGAATGGTTGGTATCTATAAATAGAGCCATGTGTTTGTCGCGAATAGATATTTACCACATTTTGTCTCAGTGCCTTGAGCACATTGGCAGCCCTCCTTCCTGGTTATTGGCAGCGTATCTTTGCTCAGACACATCTCTCACTTGACTGTACAAATCGTAATGAGGTTGTTGTGATAGCATGCGCTCTAAATACTATTAGAGAATTTCAGTGTGTTGGCTGTGGTTTTATAAAATTCAGGATGGAGCAGTTTCAACAACTGAATCTGTGAAAAAACACTGTAAATTAGTGAATGTTTACTGAGTCACTTTTGCTGATGTTTACACTATAAATCTTGATTAGTTATATTGACGGATTTGCTGGTGGTTTTTCGCAGATTAAGTTACGTGAAACTTCTCCATTCGGAATCTGTGAAAACCGGTGGAAAGTCAGTGAATATTCGTCAATTCCTGTTTAGAGTGTACGTTTAAGGCCATGGTCTCTTGTTTATTTCAAACAATTGCAAATAACTCAAATATTTTTTTTTACCAAACGCTTTGAAAAATTTTGAGACAGTGTACAGTCGTACGATACACAATTTTGCCAGAGCGTTTTTTTTTTTTCAATAATATACCGTTTGCGAACAAAAAATTATTTTTGTTTCATTTTGGCTTATTTTCACAATAAAATGTGTAGGCCTACTATTTCGGGGGCAAAAATCTAAAAATCAGTTTGTTGAATTGCAACAGAACAATTAATATACAAACGTTGATATATAAGTGTTAAAACTGCCAAAGGAATTATTGATATATGTATTAATTTGCGTTACAAAAAATATTTTCGAAACCACTGCTAAACTAGAGAGCGAGGCCTTATTAGCCAGTATAACCCCAAGATAGGTAAGAGTTTAGGCGCCTCCCACCAAGGCGTCCTGAGTTCGATTCCCGGCGAGGTCGGTTCGCGGATTATCGCATGTGGGAATCGTGCCGGACGATGCCGCTGGTCGGCGGGTTTTCTCGGGGATCTCCCGTTTCCCCCGCCCCTTCATTCCGGCGCCGCTCCATACTCACCTCAAGTCACCCCTCACTAGCGCCGAAGACCTAAATGTTAAACGCTGACCAAAATCTTTTCGCTTTACTTGAGAGTAAGATGTACAATCATCCAATCGCTGACTACGAAGCATGGCTGCAGGTTTGCATGCAAGATATTGAAACCAATTGGTGCAATCATATTTTCTCTGCGAACTGGTGCCTCTGTAAATATGTGCTGTATTCTGAAAGCGTACAGCAGTGATGATAGGTAGGCTACATTATGTGTGCAACATAACGCAAATAAACCAGTATACTCGGGGTAATGCGCTGGTGGGCGTGGCTGATGTCGGCGCCGGGGTTGCAGACGAGGTTACAGGTCGCCTAGTGACTGTAGTTGTAAGGTGAGTGTGAGGAGAAGGGGGGGTAGGGGGTACAATTTGCCACTCTTGCCTTATCGCCGTCCATTGTCCGCGTTCACAAAGCGACAAGTCGCTGCTAGAACTCATTGTGTGGCCACCACGGGTTTCGTTGCATGCGAGATGTCGCAGCTTTCTCTCTTCTGCTCCTCGTCGTCAACCTGGCAACTGCGACAATGCTGCACATGGCTGTCGTCTTCAATTTTCCGTTTATAAATCGCGACAATATTTTCACGTGGCAAAAATTCGAAAGTTTATATTTGCTTGGCATAGTGTTAGTTTTATAGACGTTGCTTGTGACTACATTTTCCACTTGTAGTAATTTTTAAGCTCTCTTAGTTTCCCGACAGCGGCATGTCAAAGTCAGAATTTGCCAGTTATAGGAACAATAGGTAGTGTGTAAAGGTTGTTTTTAGCTAGTTTTATGGGCTTAGAATCAGGGTTTATAATGACTAGTGTCTGTACAATTAGCTTGACAACTTGTCTGAAGTGTTTTCTTTTCGTACGTAGGCACAATGGAATATTTTCGTAGAAAAAACCCTGTTTCTACATACTGCAGCACATTTGAAGCGTGATGGCGGCGGTGTCCTCAACACTATACAAATACCTTCGACATAGTCGCCAATCTTGACTGACACGTTTCTAGAACCACTGTTTTTTTTTATTTAAGCATTTTACACCAACTTGTTTCAATGACTCATGTGCACATCTACATCTGGAAATACACCCGCCGACCATCGAGATCGCACGGCACAAATGCCAAATACGGAAATATCTTCGTAACTCCTCGCCGGTGAGTCGAACCCTGACCATCTTGATGGGAGTAGAGCAATCTAGCCTCTACGCCAACACCGCGGCTCTTTCACATACGTTCACACATACATATATATATATATATATATATATATATATATATATATATATAGAGAGAAACTTAGGTAGAGAGGGAGTGACAGACGGATAGAGAGAGGAAGAGAATGATGGAGGGAGACAGCGACACACAGACACACAAGCAAATAGAGAGACACAGAGACGGAAATATACTCAAAGGCAGAGAGACACACAAGAGACAAACAAAGAGGAACACAGATAGAGACAGAGAAAAAACAGAGACATAGAGAGGAGACACACAGGCAGAGAAAGACAGAGACACACACAGCGATAAAGAGAGAGGCACCGAAACAGAAAGATACATAGAATAGACAGAGAGACACAGAGACGGCCACAGAGAGAGAGAGAGAGAGAGAGAGAGAGAGAGAGCTAGAGACTAAAAGACGCCGATACGGTGCATGTCTCCCGTTTCCGCATGCCCTCCGACTGGGAAGAACTGGTAAAAACTGCGGTTGTCTTTATTTCGGCCACGTACGAGGGATAAAAGTAAACTCGGCAGTTTGCCGCTAAGACAAAGTAGTTTTCTCCCTTGCGCGCGTGAAACAGTCCTCGGAGCATTCTGCCGTTCAATAAATTCAAAGTTTCGCAACTGCACCCCTAGGCTAGAGGCAGTAGGGGTAGAATTATTGCCATGGGAGTAGCACGGGACGCCATCTTGATCCGCCCCTCCCCTCACATAACCTCCTCATAATAGCGCTTAGCAACGTCGGGTGTAGTCTTGAGGCGTTTACACTATTTAGCATAACTGTCGTTAACACTTTACCTCCCGATAGCTACAATAGGTGGCTTCTTATGGTTTAGTTGGCAAAGCAAGAGTCAAACTACTGTGACTTACGTTTTTGATGAACCGAGAACGTAAAGTCAAAGTCAAGATGGCCATTTGTAAAGAATCTGTTTATATTTTAATCATAAAGAAGGTCTATTTTTGAGTAACATTTTATTATTCAGCACTCTGGTTTCGTGAAATATGAAAGAGATGTGAAACCCTCGTAAAACGCTTTAGTGAAACAATCTATTACTAAGAGAACTGTAAACTTAGTCAACGATGGCGTGGCTGTATTCATGTAAAACTATTTTAAAATTAATGTTTTTTTAAAATGCTTTTAATCTCAAAACATTTACGTTGTATAGTTAGGCCTATGTTTTAATTGTTTAATGATTAGAAAAACAAAATTTGCATTTTGAAAAAGTATTCTCCATTCCTTGTATTTAACTTTACGCTTGTATTGTGTTTTGAAGAAATTCTTCAAGTAACGGAAACGCACAGTCAAATATTTAAGTATTCTACTGTGTATAGGCCTTTATCCGCATCCTTTATCCTCATTAACCATCAGTCATGACCATGTTGGCGGAAGCTACAGGACGGAGGTCTTTAACCGTGACGACACTTGGTTGCAGACGCCGAAAGACGTGGGAACCGACATACATTAGAAATACACAACATATAATTGTCATTTAATAGAATATACAGCGAAAGCCACATAACTTCGTAATTTCTTATGTTAAAACAATCACTCAGTAGAAACACACATCTTAGATAAAAAGATTTGTTAGAAATACATCTGACAGGAACGTCTTATGTAAGAAACACAGATGGAAGGACTCCCATAATCACAGATATAAGAACAGCGTACGATAGAAACACATATTAAAGAAACTCGCACGTTATAATTTGTCGTACGACAGAAAGTCACATCTTAGAACTATCAAACAAGAGAATCGGAGATGTCAGAACAAACTTGCGAGAGGAACACAACTAAAAACCACATATATTAGAACCACGTGCGTTATAAACCTTGTACAACAGAAATTCATATGTTATGACTAATATACAGCCGAACCATAGATGTTAGAACAAACGTACTACAGAAACACACACTTTATAACCACGTATTGCAGAACCACATATTTAGAAACATCGTGCAACAGAAATTCACATGTTAGAACCAACGTACAGCCGAATCACAGATATTAGAAATGTCATTCGAAAGAAACACGTGATTTAGAACATTCATGGCATATCGAATCACGCCAGTCTGTGTGGGAGGTAAGCGAATCACGCCTGTCTGTGGGAGGTAAGCGAATCACGCCAGTCTATGTGGGAGGTAAGCGACACACGCCAGTCGTGGGAGGAAGCGAATCACGCCGGTCTGCGGGAGGTAAGCGAATCACGCCGGTATATGGGAGGTAAGCGAATCACGCCAGTCTGCGTGGGAAGAAAGCTAATCAAGAAAAGTAATTCATTCATTGGAGAGCTCAAATCGCTATAACTGTTGAAAATTTGCTATTAAAGGCTGTGGCCTTGTACTGAAGGTGGCTCTGCAAGTTACGTATTACGTACCTATGTCTACTCTATTATGTACAGGTACAAACATTGTGAGGTGATTCCCTCTCGAAAATCGGGTAGAAAACATAATATGAACAATGTCTATCAGTAAGTCATAATGGAACTATCCGCCCTTAAAAATCGACATTTTAAATGGTTTTAACTGGAAATAATAAAACTTATTTGAGATCAAAGAACAATTTTGTTAATTATGATACTCACGTAGATCTTTAAGCTTTTACACAGTTGTGGAGCACTAGCAGTCCCTATAGCGAGACAATAATATGTTATTTTGTGTTAAAGGGGGAGGGGTTCCGCCATGGAGCGGTAGTTCCGGTAGTCCAACCCCAGCAAAATTTGGATTTTCAAATTGCAAAATGATGCTATTTCAGCAGTTCCCATAAAGTAAGGAGGTCTGAACCTCATGGACTTCCCCTCTGGCTAAGTCCCTGCGGGGGAGGCGGGAATATCTCTAGAAAACCCGTCGTGCAACAGCAACGTGCACGACCCGCGTCGGAAAGCTAACCCGCGGGTCGCCTTGTCGAGTATTCTTAACCACTGGACAAACGGCGATCCCGACAAGATGGCTTATCTGGTTGTTGTTGGAGGGGTGCGGCGAGAGGGTGGACAAGTTTAGCGCAGTGTTTTGTTTTGTAGCTTGCTCGGGGAGTAATTGGCGTGTTTGCGAGGTACAGAGTTAGAGGGGGGTGGTGGGGCAGTCAGAACCCAGCCTAAAGGCCTCGTCGCACAAAGGCCGCAGGAACAAATCCCTGGAGCGGCGGGCGGGGTGGGTTAATAACGCAGCGACAATGGGCCCCGCCCATCCCAGCTACAAGCCGCCAATAATGCACTCGGCCAGTCGACCGACCGCAATAAAGAAGCCAGCAGCGGTCCGCGTTATTGCTCTTGGCGAATGGCTCGTTGGTTTGTGTGGCCTCAACGCTCAGCACCACTAGCTACCGCGTCTTTTTCAGCTACCATTAAACATGGCCTTCCAGAGCCCGGGCGTTGTTCCATATATTACGTATTAGAAGAACTATTTATACGCTAATAACAATGTTTATTCTGTTAATCTTGTATTCTGGCATTGCCGTCTTCAGTAGGCCGGAGTCTTGAATGTGGCAACGCTGCATCGGAGGCCTGCTGCCGGTCGCTCATTGGCTGCCCTAGTCAGTGTAGACATGTACACGCCACTAAAGTTGCATCTAGACACATTACAGAGACAAGTGTGACCAATAAGTGACAAGTAGCAGGCCCCCGGTGCAGTGTTGCCACATTTAAGACTCCGGCCTTCTACTAAAGACGGCCATGATTCTGGCTGTTGATTTGGAAATATACCTTTTGATTTGTGAGGAAAAAAGTGTATTTAAAATGGTAAGGGCAGGGTCCGTAAAATTTACTCGCATAAGGGCCCGGAAATCCTGCCGACTGTCCCGGCGCTGAAGAGACAAAACTTCATAATTTTATATTTATACGACATAGTGTTATTTTTGTATACATTGCCCATTCCACTAGTGAACATTTTCTAGCTCTCATAATAGTCTTCCCATAGCGGCATGTCTAAGCCAAAATGTGCAAGTTATGGGAACATACAAATAACAAAAACCAACTGACTTATTAGAATGAAATAATCAACACTTAAATTTATGATGGGTAATATGCTAAAATATTTATAAAAATCACTATAATACCCTTTTGTTTTTTTTAATTGCAGCCAGTGAAGAACATTGTCATCATTTTCAGATTTTTTTTTAACTATAAAGAACTTCATTGTGTGTTTTAAAACCTTCAAGCACACTGATTTATCTTATCTGTATGTTTCCATAACTTGCACATTTTGACTTTGACACGCAGCTGTGTGAAGAATATGAGAGCTAAAAAATGTCCATAAATAGAAAAAGTAGTCCCACTCAGAAAGTCACAGTAAATGTTCGGAATGACATCTTCTTGCTTCCACACACGAATGCACTCGTTGAATCATGCACTGTCGTACCCTTTCAAATACTCCCACATGGTGTCGTACTGTTTCACAGGCATGCATGGTTACATCTGCAAAAGTGTCACGAACAAATTATCCGCGAAAGGTAAACAAGATTCCTTGATAATATATCACCATGACACTTTCACCAATGCTAAGAGGATAGAAATTAGGGCATCTGCAATTAATAACATTATTCAATGACTGTTTACAAAACGTATTACCTTGCAACATATTGAACCAAACTTTCATTAATAACTCAAAAACTAATGGTTTTCGAACATATGTTTATATTGATTTTTTTTCTTGTTTTGGTGTACGGAACCTAACCCTGAAGTTTGTAAAAGTATTTCAGAAACATCCTGTATAGGTCGTTCGCGATAAATTGGGCACTTTTGAAGGCTACCTTGTCTAGAGTAATTATTAGTTTATTGTTGTTGTTATTATTATTATTCATTTCTGCCCTTAGGGGCAGAGTTTGAACTTGAATGTCTCATGATAACTCAATTTTCATTTATTTCCCTTCCTCCTCTTCTCTTCCCAAAATCTCTTTTTTCTTTGACTCTGCTCTTGTTTCCTTTGTTCTGCGTTCATTCTTCGTGTTTTATTCGGTTCATTTACTTTAAATTTTGTGTTCATAATTTTGTTTCCGAGTTGTCCTCTTTCTCCAAACATTTCCCTGTTGATACCAGCTTGTCCTCTATTTCATGAAACCAGTTGATTTTCTTGATTGAGCTATTTACTACAGCAAAGATCGTCTTTGAGAGTCTGTTATTCATTCTCTGTGTGTGTCCATAGAATGTTAGTCTGCGTTTTCTGGTCATATCTGTGAGCTTGGTTGTATGTTCGTACAGCTCTAGGTCATTTCATCCATATTCCATATATGTGTATTGCTTGAAAAAATAATATATATTTTTTGTAACCTCGGTCGTTAGTTAACTTTCGAGTGCGGTGTACAATCAATACAGTTTATTACTTAGGTTATTTTATTCGTGTTAAAAAGGGACAGGAAATTTTAAATTATCTACAGTGGCGAAGTGTAGACACAGAATAGTTAGGAATACAGAAGTGAAATAGCTGGTAGGACAGCGAACTCAGTCACACGCCAACAAAATGACTTTCCTGGCCAGCAACATGGCGGAAAAGCCTACCGCCAATCAGCGTAAGGCGGCTGCCCTTCTAGCCGGCAGCCAGGCCAATAGGAAACCTGCTGCAACATGCAGGAGCCAAACAAACACGGGGTTGGTATCAACAACCTCGGGCAGCTAATAAGCGGTGAAGTTCGCCCGTATCAAATAAGCCGCCACGTCATTTAACATCTGCATTACTATTTAGTCTGTGACGTAGATGTGTTCCAAGGCAAGCAGTATGAGAGCTGACTATACACTTTGAGCAGGCGACAGTTGTGTTTAGAGCCCGGTAGTTTTCGCGAAAAGATTTTTGCCCCACTTTGTTTCAGGGTCTTACATGCACACCTGCAGCTCAACTTCATGATTATTGAAAGAGTGTTTTTGTGCAGATCTATTATTCATTAGACTGTGCCAATCAGTACACGGATAACTGTAACACAACACGTCTGTTATTTGCGGGTTTAACCTCCAGACGCTGGGTGTTACAGCATCCAATCACTGACCACCTAGCATAGATGCAGGTGCGCACGTAAGGCACTGAAACAAAGGGCTGCAAAAATCTTTACACGAAAACTACCGGGCTCTACTTGTGTTATAGAGATCTAGGTGTATTACTAAGAACTTGTTCCTCGTCTCTTACATGCTACTGGCTGAATGTTGTACCTGCCTTTATCAGTCAAATGGTTCCACAGGCAACTGGGAGTTGTGTACAATCACTGCTAATCACCGCTTGTCCTAGAACACTTCACGCTTCGCCGCTGATTATCTGTAAGTAAAATAAGTTTAACTATGTTTTCAGAAGTACTCACTTTATTTCGAACTACGTATAGCAAACAGTAAACTTTCCCAGGGTCCGCGGTGGCCGAGAGGTCAGACCTCTCGCCTCCCACCAGGGCGATCAGGGTTCGATTCCCGACGGGGTCGGTCCCAGGATTTTCGCATGTGGGAATCGTGCCGGACGATGCCGCTGGTCGGCGAGTTTTCTCGGGGATCTCCCGTTTCCCCCGCCCTTTCATTACGGCACTACTCCATACTCACATCATGTTATCCCTCACCAGCGTTAAAAAAAAAAAAAAATTAAAAAAATATTAAGCGCTGACCAAAATCTCTCACTCAGTAAACTTTCCCTCGCGACAAATAACTCTCTCCAGTGATTGCCAAGTACGTCTTCTCTTACAACACGTCCTCGCTTCGCCGCTAACGTGAGCCAGGCCGGGAGCGTACTGCAGCTATGTACCGTGGACTGAGTGTAGCTAGCGAAGTTTACTCGGTCCGCCGTGGCGCGCTGGTTGACCACCGCGGTCCTGGACAAGACATGGCGTACACGTGGACTGTCTTCTGTGCCGCTGTGTTGGTTTATTATTGGCTGCTCGCTGTCCTCGGGGACATGTCAAACAAACTGCGGCCCCGCCCACACCGCCTCAACACATGTGTTCGGACGGCTGGCTAGGCGCCATCTGTAATGGCGAACCTCTATATCAACTGGCACGCATTAGTTTGTTAATACAAGGCGCTGCAACTGTGTGCTGTCTTGATTAATGCTGTACTTGTGCTGAGGTCGAGATTTCCTTTCTTCCCCCCTTCCTCTTCTCATTTTATTTTCATGACCAATTGGTACCTGTGCTGTAAAGTAAAAGTTCCCAATTTTGTATTTGCAGCAGACACAGTCCAGCTATTGGACATCGAAAGAAATGTTTTGTATATAAACTGATCTCATTGTTTGGATATATACGCATGTTAGAATAGTAGCGTCACTGTTTTTTGCTCGTACATATAATAAAAATCACCGTCACATGCACAAAGGCATTCCAGCAAGGGAGCTACCTTAAGACAACGATGAAGGCCGTATATTCTAGCAAAAGCAAATGAGAGGTAAAGTAATGTTTATATAGAGTAATGAGCTTTCGGAATGTCAGTTTGAAAAAATACAATTAAGAATGCTTGTTTCTAAATTACGTTAACATTCGTATCAATATACAGATTTAAATAATAAAACCCGCTATACTTTAGCAAGTCTGACAATTCGCAGAAAATAAATTGTTGTATCAAAAAAAAAAAATTCAAAATATTAAAGTTACCCATTACATTTGTTTGTATGTTTTAGTTTATATAAATAATATTTTCCTTCCATATGTGGTTTACATGCATTCGCTTGATGCGCTGTAATATTATATTTGAGCTTAAAAAAAATACTCCCCCCTCCTCTCGTTTGTAGAAACACGTGAATTTGGTGAAAAAAAAAAAATAAGTTAGTGTAAAGTTATTTCCATCTAACATCAGTGGTTGCAGGTATGGGCGTGTACAACAAAGATAGTTTGATATAAAGTTTGATAAAGTCATAGTTACCGCTTGAGCCGATATATTGGGTAGAAAACTGCACGCCAGCTGAGTTACACGGACATAGAGACTAATATGAGGCGTGATGTGTGTGCCGTGTCGCCATAGAATAAAAAAAGTTCTAACAGAAGCGACAAGGAAAGCTTTTCCAACCTTTATTATTGTACCAGCTCTCGGGGCGTACAGGAGTATAAACAATGCCACGTGGATTAGAGACATTGGTTTATATAACCCCTTGTCGTTCTTGAGATACTGTAATAATTTTGTATATTAATTAAAATTTTAAAAACAATAAACATGACGATTCCAGGCTCAACATAAGTTCTCTATTAGAAGAGACCACGGCCGTAGAAGAACAGGTCTGAACACTCGCCTGGAAACTTGACTCCCTTGTTGTTTGGCTGCAGTTCACCAAGTTACCGAGAATGCTATACATTTTTGGCGCTGTAATCCGGGCGGTCGAGCTCAAACTCCGCCCACTTCCTTCCCACTAAGATAAAAAATTTATCAAAACGTATATGTTATCAATTTATGAGATATTTCCTTCGCTCACAATTTTAAATCATGGCTCCAGAAATCTTTATTCACTATAACAATGGAAAAAAGTGGGCGTAGTTTTTAGTCCGACCGCCCGTATTCTCGGTAACTTGACGAACTACACCAAACAACAAGGGGGTCAAGCAAAATACATTGGTAGATAGGCGAGTGTCCAGACCTGTTCTTCTACGACCGTGGAAGAGACATAATGGAGCTTTTTAACCGTTGTTATTGTACCAGCTCTCGGGGTGTACATGAAAGTAAACAAAGCCAAATGAAATTTGAGACATTGACTTAAACAGCCGCTTACATCTCAAAAAATATTGTAATTTGTTTGCATCTTGTTTACATATTTAGAAATGATATATGTGACGTTACTTGCGTGTTAATTTCCTCACAGATATTAAAATAGGTCCTACTAAACTGTCGTCTAACCAAACTTCTACGAACTCAAGATAATAAGGCTGTTTCCGAATTCATAGGATTAATCCTCAGATCCATGAATCCTCGCAGCCTTCACAGCAATGCATCCTTCGCGGTAAGGGTGCATTTGTGTACAAACATACCTTCCGAATTCCCAATTGATACAAATGACTATCACAAGGGCGTAAGGATACTTGCCACGCATCCTTGAGCTAAGGATGCGTGGAAGGGTTCATCTTGGATCCTCGGTAGAATTCGTACACAAATAAAAAATAAACGCATCCTTCATGATGCACTTTTCAAGGATGCGAGATGGCGAGGATCCTTCAAGGCACTACTCGGAAACAGCACATGACACTCCAAAGAGAAATCGAATACGATAAAAATCACTTCTTGTCACTTCTGTTACTACTTATTTAATCTGTGGTGTCGCCCGTAAACTCAGGTAGCCGCTCCTCTCTGCGCGGCGGTTTCCATGACTTCTCTTTTCACTTTATCACGTTACATTTTCACGTAAGCAGTGAACACACCTTGCCAAACACACTTGAACGTGACCTATCACGGTCGCGTCACTTTATATTAGAGTTAACTTTCACGCAACAGAAGGCTTGTCAGTGTCACGCTTTTAAGTTAAAAGTTAAAGTGATACGTCAAATAAGACCACGTGATCTTCTCGGCCAATCACTTTTCGAAAGAAATAATGTCTTCTGTTGTGTAATGTTATCTTTGTCTGTACTCTACAAATAATTTCCTAAAGTTTTGCATTACTAACGTCAGGGGGTGGCCATGCCTATTGAAATGTATGGGAGATGTGTGAAGCCGTCATTTTTGGGCGTCACGTCATGGCGGCCTCCTGTTCGTTAACTTATCGTAATGTGATATGTTCGTTACAAAGTCCCTGGTACAAGCAAGTAAGTAGTTAATGTTATTAGTTGCGCAGCTTATTTAATTAACATCGGATATGTTTTCATTTTTAAAGGAGAATAAAAACCAATGTTCGTAACCTCAGACGACTTCGGCGCCATAATGGGACGCCCAAAATAGCAGCTTCGACACAGACTAAATAGTAATACAGATGTGAAATGACGAGGCGGCTTATTTGATAGGGCGAACTCCACCAGTTATTGGCTTCCCGAGGTTGTTGATACCAATCCCGTGTATGTTTGACTCCTGCGTGTTACTGCAGGTTTCCTATTGGCCTGGTTGCCGGCTAGCAGTGCAGCCACCTTACAATGATTGGCAGGAGGCGTCTCCGCCACGTTGCTGGCAAGGGAAGCCATTTTGTTGGCGTGTGTGACTGAGTTCGCTGTCCTACCTGCTATTTCACTTCTGTATTCGTACATATTCTGTGGCTTCGACTACGGCACAAGCCATCTCCTTGATATTCATACTTCCATGGTTAACGTGAAGGATCACGTCTTGCGTACATGTGGACGTGATAGGTGAAAGCGAAGTAATCGTAATTCCGGCTTGAAACCCAATATGGATGTTCAATTAATAAAAGATGGAGACAGATTTTTACAGGTGCAAAAATTTGAGGGATGTTATCACAAACATAGAAAAAAATAAAAATATTATTTAAGTTTCGTAATTTATTTGTGGGCACAAGATATTAGCATCTTTGAAAATTTTTTTAAAAAGGCCCATATAAAACAATTAAATTCAGGTA
>PNEQ01121479.1:0-30194 GCA_003012365.1 Medauroidea extradentata | reverse complement strand
TAGAGACATGCAAAATTCGCGTTATTTTCTGACAGCTGACTAGACTCCAAGTGACTATAGGCTCGTTCGACGTCTCCCGCTGGCCGATATTGTCGTGACTTGCCGCGGAGAATGCTTACACGGTAGAGAGGCCAATCTCTGTAAAAACGTAACACACGTCAATAACAACACATAAAAGTTCGTGGCCAATTGAATCGCAGATTAGGATCTGTTTTGTATAGGAAATTGAAGTTTAGTCTGCTACCAAGTGATAACGCGAATTTTGCATGTCTCTAGTTATATGTATGTACAACTGGTCACTCACTGGAGCAGTAGCCAATCAACAAGAAGCTGAAGACATAGTCAATACAGGATTGTGGAGTCTAGCCAGCAAGTCGTTGAACCCGCGACATTTCCGGGTCTATATAATACACAAGGAATATATTCTTCAATAATATACCTCTGCCTGCACAACACATGTTTATTGGATAAGAAAGGTAGGCACACTGAGTTCACGTGATCAAAGAGTATAGTCGTAGCTTATATTGCACTCCTTGGAACACGACCACCATACTTTCTATCGATGTGACGCTAAAGTGTCAGAGACGAGAATGATGTTTTTAAAATATAATTTTGGTCTTTATACTTATAATTAGGAAGCGGCAGTTTCCCTGAAAAGATCACTGCACCAACTTGTTTAAAATGTTTTACGTTTACATCTGCAGCTCTGCTACGTAGTCAGTGATTGGAAGTTTTTAACTCTCGGCGTCTTGGGATTCTACGCGCTAATCACAGTCGTGTGGTGTCTCAGTAACCTTTTTTCTGATTGGCACAGTCAGCAGAGACGGAGACGTCTTTACAGAAAGACACGCGTAGAGACAGGAAACTTCGCGAAAAGATTTTTGCACCACTTTGTTTCAGTGCCTTACGTGCGCACCTGCATCTCTCCTATGTGGTTAGTGATTGGATGCCGTAACACCCAGCGTGTGGAGGTTAAACCCGCAAATCTCAGACGTGATGTGTGGCAGTTATCCGTGTACTGATTGACACAGTCAAATGAATAACAACTCTGCACAAAAACACTCTGTCAATAGACATTAAGTTGAGCTGCAGGTGTGCACGTAAGACACTGAAACAAAGTGGGACAAAAATCTTTTCCCCAAAAATTCCCGTCCCTTGACACGCGCTTAAATATGCACGCAAGGCATTGCATAGAGTGGTGCGAAAATGTTTTCGAGCTCTAGTAACTTACATAAATCAATTTATCTAATATTCATTATTCTCTATGTAACACTTGTGAACGTACGTCAGTCAGTATTCACGTTTAATTTCAGAGTAAATAATGTTATATTCCAAAGGTTAGTTTTTGATGGGCTTGTCAAAAGTGCATCGCACGCATAACAAATTCAAAATGCTGCCTCTTAAGTCTTCTTACAACTTGTATAGGCTGTTATAGCTTAAATTCTATCTCAGTATTCCCAAGTCAAGTTGCCAACAATTAAGAACAATTAGTTCCATATTTGAATGTATTATCGTTTATTTGTTGTAAATTCGTGGTTCAGTAATTCGGTTTATTTTTCTTTTACACACATACACAAAAAAAATTTATACTAGATTGTCTGAGAATCTGAAATAAAACACGATTCATGTATTTAGACTGATAGGCGTATCTACAGTAGTGTCGTTTTTTTATACGAAGCAAGATTTCACATCATAAAACGTCGTAACTTGAGATACATGGGGTAATTTTAACTCTTGAAAAATGTTTTCCTATATATGATAGCAGTGAGTAAAAAATTACATGTAAAAATTATAAACTTCGTGAACTTACATTAAATTTATCTTCTAGCTGACTCACGTAGAAAATAACAGTTATTAAAGATAAGATTTTAGATCATAAAATTTGTTTTGTACCAACACACTCTTGAAACTGTGCAGTTTCTTGCAACACGTAAGATTTGGTTATATACGTCTGACACAACATAGCTGTCTGCAGACCAATAACATGCATAAAATATTACACTAGCAGGACTCTATTAGCTCAGTCAAATAGGGTAAGAGGTCCACGTGCAAGCGAAGGCCAGTATATTTTGGTAAACTGAACACACTTTGAAATCCAGCTAATAGTCAGTAAGTTTTCCCGCGATAAACCATCATCTGTAACAATTATAGATAAAGTGTCACAAGTTACCCCATTTTACGGTAGCCTACTGCAGAGAAAGAACTCGCGTAAAAATAGGACTTTTATAACAGCTTAATTATTCGTTGTAGATTTGAACGCTGCCCACCGCCATGCAATCTAATGACTAGAGGTACGTCAATTTCTCGGATTAATCTGGCAGTAGCCTAGACTTGTCAGTCCTGTACACTCATTGGCTACACTCGACCATTCGTTGGTTTATAACCTTACAAATGGGTAGCAAGCGATAACCCTGAGAATTATGTTCTTATATACTACTGGCTTGCAGTAGTCAAAAAGCGTCTCGTGACAGCCGCCAGCAAGTCACAGACATGACAATGAAGTATACATAATTGGCGGCGAAATTGACGTACCTCTAGTGATAACACTTGATTGAGTAAGCCTATTGATTTAGTTGTTTCTTTACTATTGGCCTATTTTGGCCTAGCGGCCTCCAGAAGGTGTCAAATATGTCAAGGCCCAATTGGGGACGATACATGAACTAACAGATGTTTCAATTCTAGCTTGTTCCCAAAAGAAAACGCGAATTTTTCAGGTCCTACTAATGCCGCTACTTTCTGTCGTGTTTTCTGCAGGTGGCTGTCGATACGAGCGGAAGGTATCGGAGCTCTCGTCGTCTTCTTCGCCTCGTTGTTCGCCGTTCTCAACCGGGGCAGCTCGAATGCCGGCCTGGTCGGTCTCTCCGTCAGCTACGCGATGCAGGTAAGACAACATAAAAAAACTTTCTAAACGGCAACGAAGCGGAGTCTCACACATATATACTTGTCACATTATTTACTACGCCGTTTCCATTTTCGTTCGGACGTTTACCGCCCCAAGGGGGGACACCTAGAGGTATCAGGCGAGGGTAAGGTTGGTTCTACTGCAGGTCAGAAAGATCAATGTTGAAAGTTTGGCACAGGGAAAATTTCTGCCGCTTGAGCGCTGGTATCGGTAATGGGTACAAACTGACCAATCACAGTGCTTTCCTGAATTTTAAGTTTAATAGAAGTTGATAATTTAAAACACGAATTTGGTTTATTCACACTTTAAGATTAAGTTAAATGACTTCTGTCATTTCCAAGCCTATTTAAATTACATTTTACTACAGTTTCGTGTTTACCTGGTCCCTTGCGATAGCAGCGAAGCTAGCGGAAGAAATTTTCCTTGTGCCGGATTCTCCCATAAGAAAGCACATTTTCTTTTCATCATGTATTAGAATTAACCTTAGCGAGGGTAAGCCTGTGGTAGTTCACCATTGCTGGAGATAGTGGAAAATCGCGAGAATATTTTCTGCCAGAGTATTCTCCTAATCAGTGTATCGCCCTGCGCCTTGTGTGATTGGACGAGGGTTGTGATAGCTGTTTACAGACGAATTGCAGACGTTCACTGACCTGTAGGCTAGTCTCTAAGAATATACACGTACTCACGCAAACAACGGCTGTTTATTAGCTGCTCGCTGATACAGTGGTATGGGGCACGTTAAGGGCGCCGCCTACCCGCGCATGAGAGGCTCAAAAGCGACGGAGCAGTAAGGTCGACCTTGAAGCGCGCATCAAGTGCCGCGTCGCCTCAACGAGCCAGGCGCTGAACTAAAGTGCAAGCTTCACGCCGAACGGTTTTTACTATGGGTCACTAAGCTGTGGCCATATAATTTTATTGGTGGAAAGTCTGCAACTAAGTTCAGTGCAGGTCGCAACCTGAGCTTCACATACATCCGGTTAGTACATTTTAAAGTACGGAAGTCTGAAAAGGCCGTTTTTAGTCACGTTGGAGGGCTTAGAAACAGTGTTTTTAATGAGCGTGGCATCTTAACAATGAGGTTCCGACCTTGTCTAAAGTTTGTTTTCTTTTCGTATGTTGGCACAATGGGCACATGTGAAATATTTTCGTAGAAAATACCTGTTTACGTACACACTGCAACGCTTTTGAAACGTGAGGTAGGCGGTGCCCTTAAGATATATTGTTATTGTTGGCTCAGAGACTTCCAGGGGATGTCATATAAGTCAAAGGCCAATTGTGAAAGTGACACGAACTTATAGTTGCCGGAAATCTAGCGTGTGCGTAAAAGAAGTCGCGAATTTTTCAGGTCTCTTATCAATTAGGTTACTAAATAAACCACGTGATCAATTCGGCCTAATTTGGGAATATTGGGTTGAACAATACTGAGGTTGTGTAGCAAACAAAATACTCAAATAACTTAGTAAAGTTGTCTGCTGGTATTCACTCACGCTTTATTTTCTCGTATATCTTCTGACACTAATATCTATCTACGACAAGCATTATATAACGTAAAATAAAATACCGCTATGTCATTTTGTGTGTAACCAATATAATACCTATTTAATTTTAAAATAATTTGCGTATGTTGTATTGTGATTAGATCTTAATTGCAGTTTTACATATTATTTATTTTCGGAGGATGTTTACAAAAACTAACGTGCTAGAGTTGGCTAGACTTTCTCAGTCACGTGTCCAGTTAGGTTGTGAACAAATAAATGCAAACTATTCGTTGGGTTCACTTTTTGGACGCATCCGTACTTCCCTTGGATCATTTTGTAAACGTAAGTAGTTTAAATTCTACTCTACCCGGTCTATTGGAATGGTTTTCCATAAAGGCGGGATACGATAAAAGTAACAAAATCTAATCTAAATTCAATCAGACCTTAAGTTTCCGACTCTGCCGCATATTGCGCTGACATTTAACGTTCGAAACAATCCACCTAAAATTCCTAAACGTTAAATTCCCTAATCCGCAGTTTCAAACACTGCTATTGAGTGTGTTACCCCATTCTCACAAACATGTAACTCATTCCTTTTGCAGCTGACACAAGTTCTCAGCTTACTGGTGCGAAGCTCATCCGATCTAGAGACGAATATCGTGGCTGCCGAGAGAATAAAGGAGTACACTGAGCTACCACAAGTAAGTACTTACTATCCTTGCAACAACCATGCAATTGTTGTATAGAGTAACGAGATAAGTACTTAGTACATAAACGTTAAGCCTTGGTTCCATTCCCAGCCGTGGAGGTCAACATTTACAGTTGCCTCTCTGGGTTCAGGACTGAGTGTTGTTGTCCCGTCAACACCATACTACGGAAGACAATGACGAACCACCTCAGCATCACCAGTCAGGAACTCTAAAAACTGGGCCAAGCGGTCAGTTTACTATCATAGTAAGGGCACAAAATAAATTAAAGTACGAGCACACGTTCCGACTTTTTGTCGGCCGCCATCGGCCAACCAAAGTCGGACATGCAGAATGAAACACGTTGAATGATATAGACCGCTTCACACTATCCGATTTGCAGGTCGCCCGACAAGTAGTCGTCTAGTGGCCGGGTGGCAGTCGGATTGAAACTCGACTCGTGTCCGATGTCGGCCGATCGCCATAGAGCAGTCGCTCATAGATTAATGTGGACATGTTAACACAGGCCGATTTTTAGTCATCCGGTACAATAGAGAGCCAACACACTGTGCGAATTGAGTTGTGGAAAAACATCGGTGAAAGTGGTTGAAAGACTTTACCTTTGTATTTTTATAATTTTACATTAGGAAATGTACACAAACTTCTTATGAATTCATCGAATTTTTTCAGTCTTTGTTATTCTCGTAAATATTCTACATATTATTCTTTGATGTAAAATTGAAAGTAAAAATTAAACCCTATGTCTACACCGACGTGTGTCCAGTTTTTTCGGAAATTAATAGAATACAATTTACAGGTTATTCATTAATTGTATATTGACGTATATTTCCCAAATTTTTAACTGAAGATCTATGGATAGGGCCATGAACGTTTCGCGAAAAGAAGTTTGCCCCAGTGTGTTTCAGTGCCTTAAGTACACATCTGCAGTTCTACTTCGTAGTTATTGGCAGCGTGTATCTGTGAAGTGACGTCTCTCATTCGATTGCGCCAATCACATTAACGTTACTGCACCACCATTTGCAGGTAGAACCCCAAGACACGTGACAGTTAAATTATCCAATCACTGTCCATGAAGCAGAACTGCAGATGTTCACGTAAAGCACTGAAACAAACTGTGGCAAAATTCTTTTCGCGAAAAGTATCACTGGATTGTTAAAAAGGAGACCAACAAGTCAGTGAATTCGTATCACTTTTGTGTACATTTGCTTGAAAAAGGAATCGGGAAATAATTAAGGTGGATTCATAGATTAAACGTTGGCCACAATTCGCTGTAGCAATACAGTTGTGTCTCCGGACTGAATTCTGTGTAATCAGAAAATGAGTGATTGGTACCTGGTTCGGTCATCCGACTGCACGGCGCCGATCTCACGTTACTCTTGCCATCAAGGACTCCTCTTTGAAGAGAGTCGCACTGCAAAAACGTGAGCTGACCACTGTGTAATGACAATTACAGGAAGCAGCGTGGGTTGTACCAGAGCATCCCGTACCAGCCAACTGGCCGTCGGAAGGGAAGGTCGAGTTCCATAACTACCAGCTGAGGTATCGCGAGGGCCTCGACCTGGTGCTCAAGGGCATCAACGTCAGAATTAAGGGAGGAGAGAAGGTAAGTTATGCTGCACTCTAATGACAGCTAGGTTCAATTGTATATATGCTAGACAAATACACGACAAGAATACTACATAGCATTAAGCGGGTATTATTTGTACCATTTTTGATTTATCTGTTTCCTCTCGATAACTTCAGCGTCAATGGACGTATCAGTGTATCAAAATTTTTGGCACGACAGAGGATATGTAATGTTTACAGATTTTATGAAATTGTAAATAGAGACCGGAAAAATTAGAGAGTTCATCGAATTTAGGCTAAACTTCTTTACATTAGTTGACTCAAGCAAACATTAGAAGCTCGTTGGATGTTTAGTATTTAAGTAGTGGACCATGATTGTGCCTGAGATTTGTTGGATGACGGAATGCGGTGGACAGAGGAAATAGGAGTACTCCGTCGGTAGATACCGGAAACATTCGCGGGTTCACTGACCTGTAAGCTAGCCTGCAAGAATATATGTAAACTGGAGCAGACAGCAGATGCTCATTAGCTGCTTACTGTTAAAGTGATATAGATGTGTATTAGTTTCATTTCCATTACTGGCTCAGAGACTTCCAGGAGGTGTCAAATAAATCAAAGGTCAATTGCTAGAGACATGCAAAATTCGCGTTATTTTCTGACAGCTGACTAGACTCCAAGTGACTATAGGCTCGTTCGACGTCTCCCGCTGGCCGATATTGTCGTGACTTGCCGCGGAGAATGCTTACACGGTAGAGAGGCCAATCTCTGTGAAGACGTAACACACGTAAATGACAACACATAAAAGTTCGTGGTCAATTGAATCGCAGATTATGCTCTGTTATGTATAGGTAAGTGAAGTTTAGTCTGCTACCAAATGATAACGCGAATTTTGCATGTCTCTATCAATTGCGAAAGTGACGGAAACATACAGTTGTTAGAATTCTATCTTGTGGCCAAATGAAAACGCGAATTTTTCAGGTCTCTTGTCTATCGGCCAACGGCAACATCCATCACGTTTTCTTGGAGCGAAAATTCTAGTTTCGACTCCGCCGGAAATCGCGGCCGGGCAGGAGTGGGGAGGGACATTCAATGAATGACTGCTGCTCCAGTGAGTGGCCATTCCTACACCTGACAAGATAGTGCGGGAGTCCGTGTGTGTTTTCATGCAGGTTCTGAGTCCCTAATCGGAAATAGTCAACGTGTATATGAGTTCTAAACTTAACTTATCCTCAACTGAACTCACGAAATCTTCAGTTCTTCAACAATGATTAACGGTACCACTGTTAGCGCAGTGGATAGGGCGCTCAACTCCCAGCTATCGAAATCGGTCCGTTTACGGTGAGGTCGTCCCGAATTTTCGCGTGTGGAAACTGTTACGGGAAATACCGTTTGTCGGCGGGTTTTTTTTTTTCGGGGATCTCTCATTTCACACGAATATTTCCCCCCCCCCTTTTTTTGCTCCATTTCCACCTCATGTCAGCCCTGGCCAGAGCTGAAAACAGCTGTTAAGGACACCACCTACTTGTGCGTTAGAGTTACAGAAGTAACGGAGCTGTAAGGGTGACTTTAAAGCGAGCATCAAATCCCGCATCGCCTCTACGCGCCAAGCGCTGAACTAACGTGCAAGATTCCCTCCGATCCAATTCCAATTTTACTACGGGACATTAAGCGGTGACCATGTAATTTTATTGGTGGAAAGTCTGTAGCTAAGTTCAGTGTAAGCTACGTTTCTGAGTTTCGCATACATCCTGTTTCCGAAGAACATTTTGAAATGTTTCAGATTTATTTTTGTTTTAGTTGTTTAGCTATGTTGGAGGGCATCGGAACATTGTTCATGATAGACATGGTGCCTTATCAATGGCATTCCGGCCTTGCCCGAAATGTGTTTTCTTTTCGTATAGTGGCCTAATCTGCGCATGTGGGATACTTTAGTAAAAAAACGTATTTACGAGCACTTTGCAACGCATTTGAAGTGCGTGGAAGGCGGCGTCCTTAAACGCTCACCAAAATATCTTCACTAACAATGATTATTGTTTCACGCTCCATCTCACTCACACACTGCTCGAATTAATACTGTTTCTTTCCTTGAAGTGACGGAATAAGTTAAATTTATTGTGTAGTAGCTGCAATTAACAGTGGAAAATTTAGATACGTTGTTAGTTAGGTTGCCTCCCAGTCCCTACCTGCGTTTGAAATTTATTACAGCTATTTACGTGTATTCTTTTCTGTGACAAAACTACTTACCGTGTATTACATTCGTATATCTACGAAAATAACGCACACTTCAAACTGTGTTTAAACAATTAACCATGCTTACTATAAACAGAATTTTCTGCCACCACAAAAAAGCTAATAATTTTTTTTTTTTTTTTTTTTAATTTTTGTTTCTGGGAAAATATCAACCAGATTCTTTAAAAAATATAGAAACAGGAGTTGAACTTTACACAATACTTCCCACAAACAAAACGATATAGACACCACTTGAAATCCCAAAGAAAAACACAGCACGCCATTTGATTGGTTTGAGCGTAGAGGTGATACTGTATTACATGCGTAGGTCAGTGACGCCCTTAGTGCTCCATTAATTTTACATGTCCCAGAATAACGCATCCTATCTAGGGAACAACCTTAACAAAGATTACTAAGTAACCCAGAAGAACCAGGATCGGATCCTGACATGTGAAGATTTTTAGCGGGAAATTCAGTGTTTTTTTGGGCGGGTAGGGGGGGGGGGTGGCGAGGGGTTCCTCCCCGGTTATAATTCCACCGCGGCTTCTGCCCCGATTTTCGGACCCGATAATGTAGTTGTTAGACCATTCGCTTCCCACCATACCAATTTGGGTTTCGATTCCTGGTCGGATCGCTCTAGTAGTATCGTGGTGGACGTTGCCGTTGGTCTGCGGGTTTTCTCGGCGTATTCCCGTTTTCCCGCTCTAGCATTCCGTCACTGCTCCATGTCACGTCATTTCACAAGAGCTCAAGACTTCGCTGTTAAGGTTGGGTCTCGCCCCTCTTGTTGAATTTTCCATTTGCATATCATAACATTTTGTGCATTGAAATTACTTAAAACAATTTGTTATAACAATTTAACACCACACAAATTCCTTTTGGTTAAGTAATTCACTGTTATGTAAGCAATACGTACCTAATTACCCTGAAACAGCGAGAATGTTATTATTATTTTTAGTCTGAGCGGAAAGTTGGACATTAAGATCAAAAGACCTTAGACAACTTAAAACATCATAAATGAAGTTCCCTATACCTGTGAAAGGCTGAACAAGAGAAGAAAAAATAAGAAATCACATGAGAGGTTTCAGCCATTAACTAGATAGTAATTCAACAATAGCAGGGTTGGAAAGAACATGTTTTACGTATGTCACCGCAGAGAATCCCTTGACAAGCTATGGATAGAGATTTGGTATATCGCGAAAATATTTTGTGCCAACATACCCTTGAAGACACTGCAGTATCTTGCGACATGTATGATTGGGTGATATACGTATGATACAACGTAGCTGTCTGCAGATCAATAACACGCGTCAAATATTACAATATCAGGATTCTTATTGGCTCAGTCAAATAGGGTAACAGCTCCAAGTGCAAGCTAAAGCTAGTAATATTCTGGTAAGCTGAACGTGCGTTGAAATCAAGCAAACAGTCAAGTTTTCCCGTGATAAACCATCGTCTTTAGCTGTGGAATATAATTCCATTGGAAGAAGGAGGGTAGGGAAGGCCAAGGAAGAGATTGTGAGGCCGGAACACGTCATAAGGCCTAATTCTGGACTGGCAGAAAAAAATGAAATTCAAATCACCGAAACACCGCGGTTACTCTAACTCTGCTGAGTAACTTTGTCTCATTCAGTATATTATTTTGCTGTCATTAGATAAAAATAACTCAAATTTACGGTGATATTGGACTAATGACATCATAATTGTTGGTCAGATGACATGAACTTATGAGTCGATCGCAAGACAACGTAATTTACTGGAGAGTCACAGTAATATATTTTCAATTAGTGTAAGTAAACAACCAAAATAAGCAAAAAACAGTAATCAATATGTGACGCCCCAAAAATCTTCCCACTCCAGCCCAGACGTATTGTATTGTTGTAAGTATTGGTTATTCAGGATCTGCGCAGCTGGTAACTACATGCGTAAACTTCATATTATCTTATCAAGTTATCAACAAGATATGAACCGCTTTTCAAGAGCTCGGCTGGTATAGCTAGAGCCACGAATTGTGGCGAAAATATTTTTGCATCAAGTTGTTTCAATGCCTTATGTGCACATGTACAGCTCTGCTTCGTTGTCAGTGACTATTCTTAGGGCCCGGAAGTTTTCGCGAAAATATTTTTGCAGCACTTTGTTTCAGTGCCTTACGTGCGCACCTGCATCTCTACTATGTGGTAAGTAATTGGATGCCTTAACATACAATGTTTGGAGGTTAAACCCGCAAGTCACAAACGTATTGTGTCACTGTTATCCTTGTACTGATTGGCACAGTCAAATGAATAATGACTCTGCCCAAAAACACTCTGCCAATAATTATGAAGTTGAGCTGCAACGAAGTGGGGCAAAAATCTTTTCGCGAAAACTACAGGGCCCTAACTATTCTGTGTCCAGTGACTGGATGTTTACTCTGATTTGTCTTGGGATTATACTGGTTATTCACTATAGCCTTATTCTGATTGGTGCAGTCAAATGAGAGAAGTGTATAAACGAAGACACGCTGCCAATAACCATGAAGCACAGCTACTAACATGCGGATAAACAAAATTGTGTAAATATACTTTCCCGACAAACTCATGACTCTAGGTAGAGCAAAACAGCAATAATCAATTACAATGAAATTTAAATCTGACGCGAGCGCACAAAACACGCTGAATACGTTCCTTTGAAACCGGCCAGTTCGGGCATACATTTTGACAAATATAATACGAAAGACTTTAAAGGTCAGAGAGTTTAAAGCTGTATGTTTATACATGTAGACGTCAAATTATTCCGTTCTAACAAAACCTACTAGTCCATGCCTGAGTTTGGACATGGCCGCTAGTGATGTAAGTTAAGTGCTCTGAGCAAATAAGTACGGGGACATAAAATAGGTCAAACCAACCGAATAAAAAGTATCAAAAATAAACCCAATGACATGAAACATCATACAAAGTAATTTATTTTATTGTAACATTAAGAATTTCTAAAATAATAGTTTACTTGAAAACAAAATAAGTGTTCGAATAAACGTGCAATACACATGTTGTCGGGAACAACACACTGATGTACAAGATGAGTCGTAAGAATCACTTTTCTGTACAAACACAACTTAAATAAAAAATTTAAAAAACCGACTGTAAGTTGGTGTGGAGTAGGGTATTCTGCAGATTCCAGATGATGCTGCAGCATCAGATAAAGGTGACCATATCATTGAAGTCACAGGATACTACATTTAGAATCTATCAGACAAGTAGAAGTTACTCACATCCCTTCAAACTAGAAAAGAGACGATGATCTTCAAACGGCTGAACAGATTTTCTTCGCGTCAACTTTCAAATGAAAAAATCGCACCAAATCGGCCCATTCCTTTAGGAGCTACAATGCCACAGACAGACGCACAGTACACAGATACACAGACAGACATGCCAAACTTATTACACCCCTCTTTTTGTGTCGGAGGTTAAAAATAGTAATCTGTGGGTTCCGTAACAACCGTTTACGGGTGACTGAATACTTCATTAAAAAACTTTATCAAAATTCTTGAGAAGGGGGGTTATTCTTGATCGTCAATGAATGTTCATCTGTCTTCAACGTTAAGCTTAATTAAGGTCGTTAGAGTGTAAGAACTTATTTTTTTATTCCATAATTTTATTACTAATTTTGTAGACGTTACTTGCGACTAGGCCTACATAGCCCTTCCATGGAAAATTTTTAGCAATCGCAGTATCCCCATACCGGCATGTCAAAGTCATAATTTACACATTTCCGACCATGCATACCCAATGAAAACCAACAGATTTACTGAAATTAAATAATTTTTACTAACGTTAGATGTTACGAGTTACGTAGGTAGGTTATAAAAACATTAAAAAATAAAGAATATTTTTGTGTTATTAAAAACTTGCTGACCGTAAAAAGATTTTCTTGATTTTTAATAACTAAATACATACAATAAGATATAAGTTACATTTTTTATAACTTTTAGCCTGTAACCCGTGGCATATTTTATTAGTGCAGACTAATTATTCTCAGTTTTTCTGTTGGTTTTCGTAGGGTGTACGCTGTTGCAAATATGCAAATTTTGACTTTGACATTCCCTTGTGGGAATAAATACTATATATGCTAAAAATCTATATCATACAGATGTAAAATGATTAATTTTTTACACTTGACTCTCCTTAAGGGTTCTATATGCCAAGATTGCAACTGTTGCAACGGAGATAAAGATAAAAAAAGAGAGGAATCACTCTGTTGTAGTAATACGAACTGAAAAGTTGGAAATAATCTTTAAATATAAAATTTTGTTCAACAGCGATAGGACGTCTCACAATTCAGTATAACTTAATTTTCTGAGTAAGCTTAAAATAAGAATAAATCGTTGACCAAAAAAACTATTCCTAACTATTCGTAAAGGTAGAGAGAGATTCATTATGAAAAGTAAGTAGTTAACTTTTTACCTCAATGACTTTGTTGTTATTTTAAACCTACTGCATACTGAATTACTCCGGCCTCTGTAGCGTAGTCGGTTAAGCGCCGGTCTACAATGCGAGAGGTCCTGGGTTCGAATCCTGGCCCTGGCCTGGCTGTTGTACGAACTCTTCACCTCGCTTAACCTTCATCGGCTCTTAGAATTAGTGGACCTGGCGCGTGAGCCGTGCTGTACTGAAGAGTGGTATGGAAATATATATATATATATATATATATATATATATTTTTTTTTTTTTAATTTTATAACATACTATTAAAAATGTTTCCAATGTGTTTAGCTACGAAAAGAAGACACACTTCAAACTGTTTACCTATGATTTTAAAACTGCCGTCTGCTAATTAAAAATATAATTACTAAGCTCCTATAAAGTGCTACAAAAATTGGCTTTTTCACATTACTGTAGCTGAGAAAATATCAACGGTAATCGTGAAACAAAATTTTAGAAACCTGCACTAGACTTTACGGCACACTTCCACTCATAAAACTACAAGGTCAACGTTAAAAGTAAAGGGTCGTTGAACCCTCTCACCTCACATATACTTAGGGATGGGAACATCTCGCGAAATCAATGACCCCCATGTTAGAGAACCTATTGTCCTATGTATACTCAAGCCCCGTCTATTCGTTCATTGTCTGCTGTTCCACTGTGTAGCAGCTACTGGACAAATGGTCGGGGCTTGAGTATGCGTAGGATATTTGATTCTAACACGCAGGTCATTGAATTCGAGAAATTTTCCCATCCCTACATAGGAATCAGGGCCGTCATTTAGGCAGGAGGGGGGGGGGAAATGCCCACATGGATTTAGTAGGATAAGTGTATACATTTTTTGTGTATTTTTTTATTTAAATAAGCACATAAAACTGAAGATTTATTATTAAAGATTCTAATTTATACATGATTAATTAACAAAAAAGATGCAACAAGGTTACTGTCGCCAAAAAAAATTTGCCCCCCCCCCACCCCCTTTTCCAAGAAAAACCTGAAATGACGCCCCTGATAGTAATATACTGAATGTATTAGGAGTGTGTATTGTTTAACGCGGTCCTGTGTTGTGTGCGGCAGGTTGGTATCGTGGGTCGCACGGGCGCGGGCAAGTCCTCGCTGACACTGGCGCTGTTCCGCATCGTGGAACCTGCGGGCGGCACCATCTACATCGACGGCGTGGACGTGAGCGAGATAGGCCTGCACGACCTACGCTCGCGCATCACCATCATCCCTCAGGACCCGGTGCTGTTCTCCGGTACGCTGCGCCAGAACCTCGACCCGGCCGGCGAGCTCTCCGACGTTGCCGTCTGGACAGCGCTGGAGCAGGCGCACCTGAAAGATTTCGTGGTCTCGCTGCAGGCAGGCCTCGACTACCGCGTCTCCGCGGGCGGCGAGAATTTCAGGTCAGTTACTGCGATGCCAGCGCCATTTCTGTATTTGTCACGTCCCTCATACTACGGTTAAGGTCACGGTCGTAGAAGAACAAGTCTGGACACTCGCCTGGATATTTGACCCCCTTGTTGTTTGGCTGTAGTTCACCAAGTTACCGAGAATATTGTGTTTTATTGGCGCTGATGTTACGGCGGTCGGACTAAACTCCGCCCACTTCCTTTCCGCTAAGTTAAACCATTTATCAAAACGTATTTTTTATTAATTTATGAAATACTTCCTTCGCTCAGAAATTTAAGAAAAGGCTCCAGCAATCTTTATTTACTTTATAAATTTAACAATGGAAAAAAGTGGACGGAGTTTGAGTCCGACCGCCCGGAAAACAGCGCCAAAAAGTACGACATTCTCGGTAACTTGACGAACTACAGCCAAACAACCAGGAGGTCAAGCGAAATACATTGTTAGATAGGCGAGTGTCCAGACCTGTTCTTCTACGACCGTGGTTAAGGTGGAACATCAGTCGCCATATTGGATTATTTTATTTGTTGCTTTTTTTAAATTCTGAGAACAAAAGAGCAAAATATGTGATTATAGCGTTAATTGTATACCCCTTGCGCTACAGTACAAGCATCACGGTTGAACTTTTAACGTATATTTAGGCCACAATCAGTTACACAATTTGTTTCATATTCTTAGTTTTGTGCGACTAATTGCAGCCTAGATATATGTTAAATATGCTATCGCGATGCTTGTACTGAAGCGCAAGGCAAACAGAATTAACATTATAATCGTACATTTTACACTATTCTTCTCGGAATATAAAAAGAGCGATACATAATATAATCCAATATGGCGACTGATGCCCCACCTTAATTCTACTACACATTGAAACTAGAAGAGAAATTTTTGTCAGCACTTAAGAGGGCGTGGTACATAATTCAACGCAAAGAGCATTAGTTTATAACTGTAGGTCGCATTTAAAAGAAGCTCAGTGTAATTGTTGCACGTCTTATATGGGGTCTTGAAAGTATGGCTTGTTGTTTGTCACAGTGTCGGTCAGAGACAGCTGATCTGCCTGGCCAGAGCTCTACTCAGAAAGACCAAAGTTCTGGTCCTCGATGAAGCCACTGCTGCTGTGGATCTGGAAACTGACGATCTCATTCAGGTGAGGGACTCATCCGTTCAGATTGTAAAATCATTCAATTCGTGTTGTAACACTCACACGTAAGAGAGTTTTGGACAACTCACAAAATAACATTACTTACTTACATTATGTCATTATTAAGCTTTGTACAGTACATTCATTCACAATCAAAACATCCCAATCGTTGTATTTCACTGCAATCGGCATTCCAACACTGTTCTGATTCTGATTGCAACGTGTGCCATATTTTCAATTTTAAATCCTACAGAGCGGTATTTTTTTAATATTAAATAAAGCTCAATGCCGTGTTTATACTGGTGTTGATGTAGCTCGTGGCACCGTTATACAGTTTGAATTATTTGATTCCGGCAAGTCAGTTGGTTTTCCTTTCTAGCATAAAACCGTTTTATACAAATTTGGCTTTTGACTGCAATTATACGGAAACTATGAAACCCAAAAAAATTATTGCATAAAAATAGGCACAGTGTATGTGTACATAACAATTCAATCTCGCACAGATATTAAAATTATTAAAACCAATATAATTTTGGGTGCACCGTCCCCTTACGAAAATATTCAATTAACATTTAACTCTCGACCAAATCACAATCTACGTTCCACAAAAAAGAAATAAATTCACGAAAATAAATCAAAAGTACAAATTACAGAACAAATTAAATATGCTAAATCTAAGTTGACAATAGATGTCTTATCTTAATGAAGCAAATTACGTCTTGTACTTTAACCCAAAATTTCATCGCTTGAGGAATTTATTCTCTGAACTTTAAACCGAGACTAGAACGCCTTTCATGGGCAACATTCACTGCTCTCTAGAAGATAAGATATTATCAACATACAAGCACATTAGTAAGCCCACGAGAAACATTGCACATGTACAGAAAACTGAACAACACATGAGAGACTGGTATGAGTAGTTTGTTTCCGTCGACTGATGTGTACGTTAGAATACATTAAGCACGGGCACGGGAAGATTCCGCACGCGCTGTGACATTCGAACTGAATCTGTGAACTACAGCCCTTTGAAGTTTTTAATGTGATACACGTTAGCTCATTAACTTACTTGAAAATTAATTTTGCTTCCGTACCACGGAAATATATTATACAATGTGTGCTACAAACAAGATACGTCGCCTTAATAATTTTACAAAAGAAGCAGCCTAGTGAATAAAATTGTTCTTCGTTTGGGACGAAATTGTCCTTACATTTCGTTGGGGTTCTTAATTTATAATCACAAGAAATCTTTAGAAATGACATTCACCACGAACTGGTGGCAGGGATCACTACAGGATGAAAAATCATGAAGGAATCAAAACTTCACGCCGGCGCCGTTGAAATATTGTCACGTCTCAGCAGCAGTACTCTGTAAATAACTTATTCGAGATAAGCCTTTAAACATTTCACTGAAATGCCCCACTCACTTATTGAAATATATGGTACACATAAAATTAAACAAACACTTTAGGAATTTACCACACTTAAAAAAAAATCCTTCAGCTGCACAACGCATTCCACTTAAAGTATGATTTATTGAGGAAAAATGTCTAAAAAAATAAACACACATATATTATTTTGTATTTTTTTGCACTTCCGATATATATTAACTACCAACGATGACCTTTAACAAACAAATGCATTTGATAATATGTGTAATATGTGCGAAGTGTCCACTGTTGCAGTGAAAATTGTTTGCTAATATTATTTTATTTTATTTGACAAGATCAAGTTCAGAAAATATTTTATTTTGTTATTTTTTCCAGGAGACGATCAAGAAAGCTTTCAAAGAGTGCACTATTCTAACAATCGCACATAGACTGAACACAATTCTCGACTCTGACAGGTAAGATATTAACATGGGATCACCTACACGCTAGAGAAATAAGTACCTACTGTTTCTCAGTGTTAGGAACAGTTTATTAATGTAATTAATTGATTAGTTAATTAGTCGGTTTGTAAAAACAATGCTTTGTTCTTAATGACTGACAGTGCATTCGACGTAAATGATGTTGCAAAAAAGGGTCTAGTGCACTACATATGGTCTAACCTAACTGGAATTATAAATATCTTTATTGCAGCCACTGTTTATCAAGTTCGTGAGTATTGATCTTTGCTACATTGTGACTGCACGAATTATATATACAAAACTCAATGAAGAAAACAAACGAGTAAGCCAGAAATATATATTAATTTTAAAAAATAATAATACCAAGGTAAATTTTTAACAAGCTTTTAGAAAGTTTCTCAACGAAATTTCATAAACCTGTCTTTTACCGCACTTGTAAAGAAGGAAAATGTCAATTGATTAGAAATAAGCATACATATATGATAAATTATAGGCGCTGTACTAGAACCACCTGTATTTTCTGGTTGTACAAGTTTTAATTAATTTACAAAGTTCAGTTAGCGAAAATAAAATAAAGTGTTCTCTTAATTTTGTGTTTTATTTCACAACGGCGCAAATGTTCATATGCATAAAATTATATGAACTCATTTTTATGAAACAGTTCCTGCACTTGTTATTTTTAATATAACTCTTGTAAAGAAAAACAACAATATGAGCAGCCGATTTTAGATGTGAAAGGAAACAAAAATGTTTCAAGTCTACAGCAAGCTGAGCTGCACAATTTATATTTAATGCAGTTAATGAGGGAAATATGTTAATATTGTATTGTTTCTAACAGCAACTAAGAAACTTTGAAATGCATACTTATAGAATCACTATGTTATAGTATTAATAAATAACTGATATTAAGGTTTATTGCATGTGAATGTCATGCTACTTACGTCAGTTTTGAACTTTTCCAGCAATTAAAAAAAACTTTTTTCCCAAACTGATGGCTAGCTATATGTTCTTCGCAGTACGTGTGAGAACTTTTAAGTCCTTCTAAAACAAGAATTTTGCCAATAATAAATCGATTGTATTGCGGCCTTGGCCATAAAATTTTGGTAACGGTGAAACGTTTACATAGTTTTAATTAGCCAAATAAGGACATTTTAACAAAGGGCGTTATTTATAAAAATTGGGTGAAACAAAAACTTCATCAGAGTATTAAAAAGTGCTAACTTTACAGGGAAGAACCTGTAATCGTAGTCCAGTCAAAAATAACTGACTTAGCACTTTTCATTCCCTAACGTAAATAAAAAAAATACTTTTAACTAAGCATAGTGAACTTGACTAAGCAAAGACCTTATGTATTCTTGTTCCAGGGTCATTGTACTCGACAAAGGTCACGTAATAGAATTCGACCCGCCAGAGAAACTCCTACAGAAGAAGGATTCTGTCTTCTACGCGATGGCAAAAGATGCTGGACTTGTGTAAGGCTTCAAAAGGGGACCAACGTGTGTCCGTGTGTGTGTGTACCGGCGAATTCACATAACAAGCATAGAATGTAGTCAACCTCGCAGAAAATTATTTGAAGTTTCACATTCAGCTGAGTTTCTTTGTTCAGAAATCACATGTAACAAAGAAAAAGACCGCTGTTTCCATAACAAAGTCTGCTAACACAACCACAGAATAAATTAGTAACGGCATGTCGTGGTTTGCATCGTTCGTACAGTACTAGTTTTCTCTTTGGATTGTCAATGTGTAAGAGTTCGGGGATATTTGGTAACACTGAAATCTTGTAGGCTCTGTTTTATATATAATCCGTGAGGAAATTTACACGTAAATAAATTCACATTTAACATTTGCAAGTATACATTTGTGAAACAGAATGATCACAGTATTTCTTGAAATGTAAGCAGCTGTTTCATCAAAAATTCACAAATTCCATATGTCTTGGTTTACACGCCAGTACTCCCCCGAGAGCTGTTCCAAGTAAGGATTAAAAAGCTCCATTATGTCGCTTCTGATAAAGTTAGTTACCGTCTAATATTCAACATTTCTAAATATTCAATTAAATACAAACAAGTAATGTATCTCAAGCACTATAAGTGGTTATATAAACCAAAGTCTTGACTCCACCTGGTTTTGTTTACATTTTTGTGCGCCCCGACAGCTGGTAAGATAACTACGATTAAAAAACTTCCCTATGTCGATTCTGATAGATTGATTTATTCTGTGGTACAACTGTCAGGAATTAGAAGTCGTATGCGAGACAGACTATGCAAAGACACTTAAAATACCCCGGAAATAAAACATTCAACGTGCCGCTGCACAAACAAAATAACATCGAAGAAGCGACAACACAAGGCTCTCTTGTAAACGAAGGAGTTATAGAATACTGTAACAGTATTAGTTTGTTTATTACGGCTCTGGTTTTTGCAGGGAAAATCCCATCATTGTTACGACGCTGAAGGAACTAATTTTTGTCCATTATCAGAGATCAGAGAGCAGCTGGTATCACTCCACCGGTTTCCCGCTCTAGTAACGTTATTATTTGATATGCCGGTCGCTAACATTTAAATACAATTGGTTGTGTTGACGAAAAAAAACTAAAACAACAATTAGTTACATTTCCAGGTAGCAAGCACGCCTATTCATGAATGCACAAAAGGACTCTGTTATACTGTATAACATTGTAGTTATTTATTAATGCGGTGATTAACATCAGTGAAGGGGGATCAGTACACAACATTTTGAAATAATGTAACTTCGGCATTTAATTTGGCCTACAAATTTTCTACAATGTTTTTTTGCTTGGACAAGACAGTTTCATATATTGTATACTGTTGGCATTACTTGACTTCTGTTGCTTATACTAAGGTTAATTCTACTACAGGTTAGAAAGAAAATACGTTTTCTAGTGGGAGAGCTTGGCACAGGAAAAATTTCTGCCACTAGTTTTACTTCAATCGCCAATGTAGTAGGTAAATACGAAACCGTAGTAAAATGAAATTTAAATAAACTTTAAAATGATAGAAGTCATTTCAATTAAATTTAAAGTGAAAAGAAACAGAATTCGCGTTTTAAATTATCAACTTAATGTAACTTAATTCAGGAAAGCTCTGTGATTGGTCAGTTTGGTGCACAACCGATACCAGCGCTCAAGCGGCAGAAATTTCTCCTGTGTCAAACTTATAACATTGATCTTTCTAACCCGTAGTACAACTAACCTTACTTATAGGATACCTGCAACCATCTTTAAAAATAAATTATTTTCTTCCTCCGGAAGGTTGCTAGTTAAAAACTAAGAAATATAATAAAGGTGTGACAGTTAAGAAGATAATATCTGTACCATGTCAGTCGGGAATTTTTGGAAATCTTATTGTACGGAACTATCACCCAAAATTGAATAATTCGATGATGGCTGGTATATGATCCCCCTTAACTTACCTTTTTCGCTGACTGCACCACAAAAGTCACAATTTTAATATATTCTATTGAAGGTAATGATATATTCTCATTATATTTATTACCAGTAAAATTATAAATAGTAAAAAAAAATGTATGTAATGTATTTGATATGATTTTCCACCAATATACACTAATATTAGCAGTCATCGTAAAAGTTGTCAACGATCTGGAAATTTAGTTTAGTGAAAATTGTGTGTAGAAAGAATGTTTTTGTTTACAAGTTTAAGTATGTTTTGTAAACCTATTTTACATTTTATATACACGTATAACAGTTATATTGTGTTAGCTATATGTTCTCGTCTGTGATATTTGTATTTTATTTATTTATATAAATTCGTTACATATCTGAAGATATATTTATTAAATAAACAAATAAAATCTTTATAAGTTGAAGTGAATATCATCAGTATCAAAATACCTGTATTCCCAAAGAGCAAGTGCAAACGACGGTCGTAGAAGAACAGGTCTGGACACTCGCCTATCTAACAATGTATTTTGCTTGACCCCCTTGTTGTTTGGTTGTAGTTCGTCAAGTTACCGAGAATGTCGTACTATTTGGCGCTGTAATCCGGGCAGTCGGACTCAAACTCCACCCACTTTTTTCCATTGTTAAATTTGTAAAGTAAGTAAAGATTGCTGGAGCCTTTTAATAAATATGTGAGCGAAAAAAGTATTTCATAAATTGATAAAAAAATTCATTTTGATAAATTGTTTATCTTAGTGGGAAGGATGTGTGCGGAGTTTTGAGTCCGACCGTCCTAACTGCAGCGCCAATAAAACACAATGTTCTCGGTAACTTGGTGAACTACAGCCAAACAACAAGGGGTCAAGTTTCCTGGCGAGTGTCCAGACATGTTCTCTTCTACGACGGTGGTGCAAACAAATTACGCAAACATAACTCATAATATATATGTATGTGTATATATAATAAAATATTTATATATGCATACATAAATATACGTACGTGCATACACAAATTAGTTGCTAAACCACGGCTTAGCCTACGTGGAATAATGAAACCAGTAACTATGTTTAACAAATTGGTTGTAATACTTTATTTTAGGTTATATGCCTTAACTGGTTTCAAACAAGTTTCTCCACTAACCCTCACCATGTTTAATGAGATGCCTAGGATACCTGAAAAAAAAAATACATTTTACCCCTTTCCACACCTTCTTGGGCGTCTACGCTACAAGAGGAAGGAAAAAACATCCTTAAATGTGAATACTTCTAGGTTCACCGGTTTGGACTGTGCGCTGATGAATGAGGAGTGTGTAAATGGAACACTTCAAACCCGCCGATGGGAAAATTATGGGATTGGCATCGTAATTAAATAAATCAAATATAGTAGTTAATAATCGGCCAATTGCCTCTAATGTGCGTGCATCAAATCTGTACACACACCCTCCCCCCTTTCCCTGCCACAATCAATGCATAACAGTTGTGCACATTGCAAAATGTTAGGGTCGCAGAATAAAAACATAAATACTACTTATTTATTATGTGATAATGTTATGAACATTTAACTTTGTAAACAGAGGTTGGAAAACAGTATTATACTCTTGATTGCTCGATATCCATTACCCCCTGGATGTTCTCCATTTCCCGATTTACGAACAAACTAAGTTATCCCCATCGTAATCAGTCTTTTCAAGGCCACCGAACAATATGTATATAATTATGGCATAAAGCCCGTTGTGTTACAGAATAGGCAGTCATCCAAAGCATAAATTATTACGATATTTAATCGGGTTTAAAATATCTGGGGCATTTAGCGAATAATATTTTAAGTGATTTCCCCCATTTACTGTTTAATTTCGTAAAATTCTTAAATAGCTTCATAGGTTTTTAAGTAAGCATAAATTTGATGTTCAAATCACTACGATACCTCAACTGGTTTTTAAAAAATGGAGGATTACATAAGAGCACATATTTTTTAACCTCTATCTAAGCTGAATTTAGGAAAATCCTAAAATTCATTTTTAGGTATTTACGTAAACACACCTTCTGAAGCAAAAACCATCTAGATCACCTGGTTTACGGGAAACCGAGGATTTGATTGAAAACACATCATAATGCTTTTCACACCCGTAATTTTCAGATTTAGAAAAATAAATACGTAGGCATAATATGCATTTGTTTACGTACTAATTTGAAGCAAATATAATAACGATAGCTCAACAAGTTAAAGAGATATTCAGGAGTTATTTAAAACAAATTTCATCACTTTTCACCATCTTAATGTTGGAATTTCGACAAATTCCTTCTTAGTTGGTTCCTACGGCGTCACAGGATGTCATTCTCAAGATTGCATTTCTCCTGGTCTAGCAGTTTGGGCTGTGCATTGATAAGTGTAGCACTTCATTTATTATGTGCGTGTGTGTGCGCAAGTTCACCACTACTAATTAAGGAGCCTCCCTGCGCTTCAAACACGTTGCAGCTAGTTACGGCTATTTTTTTCGGCGAAAATATTTAACGCAAATTATATTTGTATATCTACGAATGGAGCACACACTTCAAACTATGTCGCTATAGTTTTAAGAATTCGGCACGTTAATCAGTAACATCATTTTCGGGCCCTTCAACATGACCAAAAATGGGTTTTCCAGACGGCCGTACGTGGTAAATAACAACAGGATTCGAAAAACACAACTCTAGAAATAAGTGTTAGACTTTGAACTATGCTGTACATTAATAAAATATTATGTTCACAGCTTATAGTCCCACGGGTAAAATGATAATAGTAAAGTACTGCACGTCAGCTGAGTAGCTTGCACGGAGAGGCGATAATGCATTACATACGTTCGTTAGCGGCAACCTTGCCGCTCCTGCATCACACATGCAAACGCAGTCTATATAGGGAGGCCCCTTAAGGGCGTTCACGTGGTAAAAATTCATAATTTTACATTTGCCTGACATTGTGTTAATTTTTTTGACGTTACTTGGGACTACATTTTCCACTTGTAGAAATTTTTTAGTTCTCATAGTTTTCCCATGGCGACATGTCAATGTCAGAATTTGCAAGTTACGGGAACATAGGAATGACAAAAACCAAGTGACTTAATAATTTACACTGAAATGATATATTATGGGCTATACTCTAAAATATTTAAAAACACAGAATGGTATTCCTTTGTCCTTTAAAAAAATCCTAATTTACGGCAATTTTTAAAAACGACAAAATGACTTTGTTGTGTGTTTTTAAAACTATTAACATATTGTCCATAATGTCTACCTTATGTTTAAATTATTTCATTCGAACAAGACACTTGGTTTTTGTTATTACTATGTTCCTGTAATTTGCAAATTCTGACTTTGACATGCCGCTATGGGAAAACTATGAGAGCTAAAATTTTTTTTTACAAATGGAAAATGTAGTCCCAAGTAACATCTATAAAACTAACACAATGTCAAGCAAATATAAAATTTTGAATTTTTGCCATGTGAACATCTTTGAAGCATATCTTCTAGCGGTCGAAAACGGCGAAAAATGGGAATTTTCGCGGTCTTTTTTAGGTATGTAATTCTCGGCGCAATATGTTTTAAAAGGTATAGGCTTTTATGGTACACATATATCTTCAGCAAAACGCCATAAAATGACAGGTTCGCCACTGAAAGTCTCACGCAGGTGTGTTGTTGGCGAGAAGACTGTACACCAGTTGTGTGGCTTGCGCCTAGAGGCTAGGTTGAGGCACAGAATATTTAGGAATACAGAAGTGAAATAGCCGATGGGACAGCGAACTCAGTCACACACGCCAGCAAAATGGCTTCCCTGGCCAGCAAAATGGCGGATATGCCTACAGCCAATTAGCGTATGGCAGCTGCTCTGATAATCGGCGCCCAGGCCAATAGGAAACCTGCCGTAACATGCAGGAGCCAACCATACACGGGACTGGTATCAACAACCTCGGGCAGCCAATAAGCGGCGAAGTTCGCTCCTCTCAAAAGAGCCGCCACGTCATTTCACGTCTGTATTACTATTTAGTCTGTGGTTGAGGCGTGATACGCGTGATGTCTCGTCCTTACCGCGCCCGCACTTCTCGGCCTCTACCGCGCAAATACGTTCACTCAGACGGCCACCTTAAGTGGTTACTACGTAATTTTCATTGATGCAAATTCTACAGAAAAGTTCACTGCAAGTTTCTATCTGATTTTCACACAACACAGGTACTGTGTACCGGTTTCAGATCTCCGCGTCAGACGCGCGGTAACAGCGGAGTGATAAGAGCCATAGTACCACTCTCGACGATAGGCTCATGATCTCTATTCGCAGCGCTAAACTGGCGTGCAGTGTTTTCGTAGAACTCTTTTTCCTGTGGGACTTTAAGAGGCGTGGTACATAATTCAACGCTAAAAAAATTCATCTAGAACTGTAGGTATCTTGAAGCTAATTTGCGAAAATAAACAAATGCAGTCCTACACAATAGCTTTAGCTAAGGTTAGTTCTACTACAGGTTAGAAAGAAAATACGTTTTCTTATGGGAGAGCTTGGCACAGGGAAAATTTCTGCCACTAGTTTCGCTTCGATCGCTAAGTGACCAAATAAATACGAAACCGTAGTAAAATTAAATTTAAATATGCTTGGAAATTATGTTTGTCATTCAATTTAATTTTAAAGTGAAAAGAAACTAATTTGGTGTTTTAAATTACCAACTTAATAAATCTTAAAATTCAGTAAAGCTCTGTGAATGGTCAGTTTGGTGCATTAGCGATACCAGCGCTCAAGTGGCAGAAATTTTCCCTGTGCCAAACTTATAACATTGATCTTTCTAACCTGTAGTAGAATTAACCTTACTTTAGCTAACGTTTCAAACAAAATTGTTTCCAGTGCTACAAACTTCTGAGGTACAATCTCTGACGCCGGAACCTCGTGCATTTAACTGCGGCGCAAGTGACCACGCGTAACGAATGAGTAATTCTGGATACATATTTACCCATAAAGTTGGCAAATACAATTATCTAGGATTGTCATTGAGTATTTTATCCATACTGGCTTCGAAAAAAGCGTAAGATTCAATTGATGTTTTCAGTGTTTATTTATCTACGACGCACTCTTATGCGTTGACCCTAAAGTTTAATTTTTGCATATTATGAAGTGAAGACCAATGCACGCACCTTATTTTGCAATTTACGGATTCAGGTCGTATTTCCAGGGTTACAACAGTCTTAAAAATGCCGTTTTTAGCCATTTTCAGAGGTCCCAAATCATGTTACCATCAAGAATACTGAAATTTCAAACAGTGGCATATGTAGTTTTAAGTGGGTGTTCTTTTCGTAGATAACAACAATAAGAATAAGTTCAGCAGTTTCGCGTAAAAAAGTATTCGCGAGACACTCCACAACACCGGCCAACGGCTAATTACACTGTCCTCTTAAGGCTCGGTTTCAGTTACCATACCAAATAAATTTGTTTTTCGTATTTTTTTTTTTTTTTAATTCTGATCAGAAAAATTTAAAATCTGCCATTATACCTCAAATTCCATTTACCTTGCGAAACGGTACAGATATTGCGATTCAGATGATAGCAAATAATTACGCCGCAATCAGTGTGGCGATTTTTTTTCTATATTCATAATTTGCCTTACAGATTGCGGCCAAATTATACACGACCAGCACAATCGCCATGTCTGTAATGTAGCACAGAGTAATTACAATTTGATGTATAATCGTAGATGTAATATATTTCTTCTCAAAATTAAAAAAAAAAAAAGTGCAAAATAATGAAATTCAATGTGGCGACTGAAACCGAGTCTTAATGAGCACGGTGTCTTAACAATGACCTTGTCCGAAACGTTTTCTTTTTCGTACGTTGGCACAATAGGCACGTGTGAAACAGTTTCGTAATAAAATATATTTCTACGTCCAATACAACACAATTAAGGCATGAGAGAATTTAAGTTGAATAAAATCACTTTTTCGATTTAACTCGTAGGGCCGAATGGTTAGACCATTCGTCATGTCACCCCAACAAGCGTTAAACATCTCGATGATAAGCGGCTGACAAAAATTTCTCCCACACGCGATTTAACTGTAATTATTTTTAAGTTAATAATAATTAACACTAGTTATTTACGATTTTTTATATTAGACAAGTACCATATCCTAAAATGGCATCCATATGCACTTTCACAATTCAGATTGTCGATTGTAAATCAACCACAGAATATCTGGCACATCAATTAAATCGACTATCGTAAAACAATCAGTGAATGATGAACTGCGTCAGAGAGATTTTACAGAACAATGGCATGACATTTTATGACAGCTAATTTACTCAGCTTTGAAAATCCCGGTTAATGACGCTCCCATTGTAATGCGCGGCTCCTGTTTGCTAGAAATATTACCACGAGCATTACGGTAAGCACTTGTCTAATACTCGCATGACACACAGCAGAAAACCAAATAAGTTGTGAATGAATATGCATATTTACCTGCGTGTTCTGAAATGGTGTGATAATGAATGTGAGTGACTGTATTAAAAATACAGTACATTAAAATTCATTCAAGAAGCTATCCTCAAACTTAGCGAACGCTAGGTACTATGTATGGTGCAACAAAATTCTACCTTAATTCACAGGCCCCTGTCACTAGAGTGAGGGGGCGAACATTTTTTTTTTGCCTCTTAAAGACTTTTTTACAAAAATATTTCGTGAAGGATTTTGAAACATATCAATCAGTAGCCTGTGACATGTCGTTTCAATGTGAATGCTCTCATTTCAACACGCTGATTGATTTTTGCGGCTTATAAGAATGGTGATGGGGAGGAGAATGCAAAATTTGACTTTGAAATGCAGTTATGGGAAAACCGGCTGAGGTCAATATTTTTGTAAGATGAAAATGTACTCCCGAGTGACGTCTGCAAAATTTAACACCATTTCATACAAATATGAAATCACACAATTTTCATCCATTCATACGCTTGAGGGGGCGGTTTACTTGAAATTTTAATTGTTAAATTTTTTTTTATTCGTACGAGGTATGATTTGTTTTGTACGCATGCGTTGTGACTACTTGTCGCTGTAACGAAAAATTTTAGCGTTCATAATTTTTATATTATAGCAAACTTATGTCAAAATGTACATGAAACGGTTTTATGCAATGAAGGAAAACCGGCATACTTACTGAAATGGAAAAAATTCACAATGAAGAACAGTGCCACGACATGACATGTATAAAAACCACATTTGTTAGGTTTTTGTATTTTTAAATATTTTAAATAAGTTAACATTTATTTCTTCAAACTCATTATTTTTTAATACAAATGCCAGTGCGGTTTGTAAACACGTCATGTCATAGTCCATGGCACTGTTATTCCGTGTGAAATTTTCATTTCGGTAAGTACGTTGGTTTTCCTTTATTGCATAAAACCATTTCATGCAAACTCTGACTTTAATATGATATAAAATTTTCGTTACAGTAAAAATTAGTAACAGCATATTCCTACAAAGCGAACTATATATCATACGAATAAAATTTTTACAACAATTAAGAACACGGTCTACATCAATTCCCAACGTCGAATTTTTATTTTTATATTTGTACCAGATATTTTTTTTTTCTTATTTTAGACATAAATTGTGACTAAAGTTTGCTCATATGAAATTTTTTTCTCTCTCATAGGTTTTGCGTCAAGACTCGTAAACATCGAGATTTCCATTTTACGTTTTTATGTACTGTACGTCACTAAAACCAACTGATATAACAAACTGAACAAATTTACAGTGAGTAACGATGTTGTAGACTAAATCGTCTCCTATATATAAAAAAAGAATTTTTATAATTGAAAATTTTAGCAATTTTTTGTACAAAAATACTGTATTTTTTATATGTTCCAATCCGTGAACTCAAGATACAATCTCGTCATGGTGGATTGTGGAAACCCATGGGTCCTGTTTTTCGCGAAAAGAATTTTACCCCCCTTTGTTTCATTGACTTATCAGTGAAATGAATCAATCAACGAACTATTCGTGCCGTTACCCATTTCGCAAATACGGCAAGTATGTCACTCTATCAATAGGGACATGGCAAATTCACAGGTTCACTGACCTAGGCTAACCTCCAAGATATCTGTGTACTCAAGCAGACAGCAGTTACTAACTGGATGCTCTCTGACACACTGATACCACATTATCGGACCTGCACTTATTTGCTTCTTTATTAATTGACTCAGGGCTCTTCTAGATGTGGCAAATACTGCAAGAGGAAATTGAGAAAGTGACACGAATTTACATTTGCTTGGATTTTAGTTTGTGTTCAAATGAAAACGCGAATTGTTCAGGACCTATCAATAACAATGAAGCAGAACTGCACATGTGCACGTTTGGCAGCAATGAAACTAGTTGACGCAGAAATATTTCTTCGAAAATCAGAGGATCTTAACAATGACCAAGTCACGAAAGAAGTTCACGTTGTTGCAATATTGCCTGGCAAGCCGGACAGTAAGACGTCCGAGCGGCAATCAGGTCAGCGTTGGGAAACCACGGAAGACAGCAACTCACCTCACCCCCCCCCCCCCGTAGTTGCACAATATCGAGGACAAGCACGCCGATATATGGCGTTGTTACCAAGCAAACGGGGTCTGTCTGCTGTCTGTCTTCGGTCTGTCTGTCTGTCGGCTGTCGTCGAGCGGTCGTCCACCAGCACTCATCGCATCAACAGCAGTGCAGTTCTCCGCCGGGGACTCGGGCTCGAGCCCCGGCGGGTGCGTGCTCGTTCGTCGATGCCGTCTCCTCATTAATCCAGCTTTCGGTAAGGTCGTCAGATCTAGTTATGTGGCAGCAACTCTCAACTTTAAATAATGACTTAATAATCAGTAATATTGCGCTCCCCTCCTAAATAAATAGAACACTTTGTAACCTGTTTTGTATTCAGAGTACCTGCCATTGTAGTATAGTAAATGCCCGTTTAACAATAACTGTCTCTTAGTCTTTTAACCCTAAATAACATCTAAATAAACCCATAGTGTAGCTACCATCTGAGTGAAACCCCCCAAACTAATAATAACTTAT
>PNEQ01121478.1:6437-30294 GCA_003012365.1 Medauroidea extradentata | reverse complement strand
TGTTTTTTTGTAAGGCAACAACACTGGCATGCACTCGGCCTAGCATCTGTCTTACATATTTTTTACCACCCTTTTGTGTTTGGGGAGCTCTGCAATTCCTTGCAGAACCCGATCCACCTTCCTGTCTGCGCTTGCATCCTCCTGGCATTTGGTATTTTCTTTGGCCAATGTTAACGGGGGATGCAGGTGGGGCAACAATTCACCTTCACGTAGCGAAAAGCTTGTCGATGTCAAGCTTTTTAGTTAAAGCGATGCGTGAAGTTATATCACGTGATCGCCTTGGCGAATCGCATTTTGGAGGATTTGAAGACTTCTGTTGTGTCATGTTATCTTTGACTGTAATTTTGCGTTTTTTTCTTGGTAACGTATTTCGAAAGGTTAAACGTACTGGTTTATGCCACGTTTAGACAGCTTGTGTTATTTTTCGAAGAATTCCATGCACTTTATAAACGTTAACGTAATGACCAAACAATATTTAACTGGTTTTATGATACTGTGTTTGTATCTAGGTAACATAACCATCCAGAATCTAGGTCTACACAGTTAACTTGGTAAAATTACGAATTTTATTCGAATTACAGTGTGCGTGTACCCTCAACTTTCAAACCACTTACTTTTCAGGGTGTAAAAGTTGAAATGAAACGTGGGAATAGGAAATAAACTGATGGTTATGTGCCTAGGTAATTTGTAGGTACCCTATCCCGACGTAACCTGAAATAAATCCCAAATAAATTATATCCATAATAAAGTTTAATATAATGCAGGAATAATACTTCTAGTAACTATACTAAAGCGAATGTAAAATAGTTAAATTTTTATGAAATACCTACTGGTCGTATTTTCAATGTATAATTTTGCTTAATTAAATTTTTGGGGACTTTTTGTAAACATCTCTTTTTATTTTGCATCATTTACCGTTTTCTCTACTAGGTAAAACTTGCAACGTAACAAAAATTTCTGTACTTAATACCAAAAAATATCAGATATGCACTTGGCATATCACCTGCAATATAACCTACAATTGCCATAAACATGTCTTTGTACGCCAGTTTCGTCGGAACTGACATAAATAATTTTTAGAATTATAATTTCTTCATCAAAGTTTACGAATGTCGAGATACATTTGTAGGCTGTTACAGGCACTATTAATTTCAAGGCTCTCTAAAATATCATACTCGGTGACTGATTCCGCGACATTTTTCATTGCCTACTTGTTACGGCTTACGTGAAGGATAGTAATAAGCCGTCTTGATTGATTACGTATTATGTGCACGTGAACGTGAAGTCATCGTAATCCTAGATTAAGGAAGCGATATAATATTCCGTATTCTGTGACAACATATTCCAGGATATTTTTTTCTCCTTGCAAAGCCGACTACTTCTACAGAAAGTTCAACAAGTCGCATAACTCGCTGGCTTTAGTAAAAAGTACTATATTTTTGTTTGCAATGTAATTATTAGTGCATCTATATAATAATGTGTTCTAATGAAATGTTCACAAATGATACTCAACCGCTCTAATGTTAAGAATTTGCTGCAGTGGTTGCAACATTATTATTTTCACGTGAAAAAACTCTCATCTTGATATTCGCTAATAATTAAATAATATATACATTAATAATTCTGCATTTTGTACATATATATATATATAATATAATTTATTTGTTGAGGAAGAGTCCTCATCTGTTCCTTGTTACTTTATTTTTGTTACCTAATAACATAAGTTTATAAACGTTTGATACGGAATGAGACCTCTTTATGTGTTCTTTTTGTTTAGAATTTTGGTTATTACACAAAATAACACACAATGTATATTTGCCAATAAAATTGGCATGAGCCTTATTCCTTAATGATCAATAGCATACGTTCAACTTCTTTTATTTGTAATTTGCAAAGGGGTGATTCTTATATTATTTTCCGCTCGCTCAGTTAATTCGTCCCTCGGTACACACGTTTCTTCGCTCCGATATACTTGCTACGTCAATAAATTCACCAGCTGCAATTTCAACTTCGGCTCAGTGGTACTTACTGGATGTGGAGTAAGCTGCGGCTTGACACCGCAGCCAGAGGAAGTGGTTCGAATAAGGGAGGCAACTCGCAGAACCATAGACATAAGTATGCCAAGCCGTTTGCTTTTACGGGTTTATCCCAGTGAAACTGAATATTCTACGACAGTGCTACTTCATGGAGGCTCGCTACTGGAAATTCACAATAGCGTGGAGGTGATATGGAAGAGAAAATGTGATATTTCTGTTACCGTCTCTGAAAAAATTATGGACGCCAAAAGTTAAGCTTAAAATAGGCTATTAACAATGCTGAATATTAGATTAATAAAAAAGAAGCGAGCGACAGCTTTCAGTCTAGTCTGTTATCAGAACATAACACGAAATTTGCAGGTCTTTACTGATAAGAAAGTACAGAGAGTTAGGCTTTTGCTGTTGTGATGTAAAGAAAATGGGAGTGTGGCTTCAAGTTGTAAATAAATCTTACATTTAAAAGAGAAGAAGAAACAAGAACAGGAGGAAGTTATCCGATGAAAACGTTTGTCAGTAAGGCAATTTCTTGCAGACGAAATACATAAGCGAAAAATTAGTTGATGTAAGAAAAATTACCTACGAAATTACAAGTCACAATGTTGCTTATAAGAAAAGCTTAGGTGGGAGAATGCACAAAAGTCAAGCTTGCTAATACCAAAGGAGGGGTAAGGATTTGCTGATATTAACTATGCTTATATTTACTTGTATACGAAATTTATAAGAAAATTGTTAATTAAGCGTTGAAAGGCGAATCAGTTGTGTGATATTTATAACACTAAACACTAAACTTTACGCCAGTTCCTGGAGGAAAATAAACTGTTCTTGCTTGATCAGAAAGAAGCTACTGCCAACTATGTTGTGCACGTAGCTTAGTAAGTCACGATTATTCACCTTCAAACAAACTTCAATTCCAAAAACTAACACGAATTTTCTTGTTTTTTCCTAGGTCGAGAAATCAGAGAGAGAAAAATAAATAGGCGAATTAAAAGTAAAGTTTGGAACTCTGCCTCAAACACAGTTCCAAGTGTCTACAAATAGTATGAAAACAATTTTTGTTCTCTGCTGAAATAAAGAGCGTGATCACGTGAAGTTACGGAAATTATATGTTGTTTAATGCGATTGGGTTAGCAAGAATATCTTCGGGTGTTAATACACGCTAAATCTGAATTAGTGAATATTCACTGAATCACGCCGATGGATGGAGCAGTTGTAACATACTGCATTAGTGATTAACCACTGTTAAATCGGTGAATATTTACTGATTCCGATGAAGAGTGCTAACATTCCACAAGTTAATTAGTTAATGTTAACAGTTTTCCAGTATTTTTTCATTGATTCAATAGGTAAAAACTGTTCTATGAAAACAACTGGAAAAAACTGGGAATAATCACAGATTCAATTGTGAAATGTTGGCACTCTTAAAGGAAATCAGTGAATAGTCACTAATTAAACAGTGACTATTTACACTGATTAAAATTGTTGAAACTGCTCCATCCATCAGCATGAATCACTGAATACTCACTAATTCAGGTTTAGAGCGTATTGATGTCGATGCATTGATAATGTTAAACGTTTAAATCAGAGCTACGATTTTGTTTTGGCGAAAATATTTTTGCAGCCATTGGTTTCAATGCCCAATGTGCACATCTTCAGCCTTGCTTCATGGTCAGTGATTGGATATATAAAATCTCAATACTGGCAAATCACAGACGTATTGTGTCACAATAACAATCTTATGATTGACGCAGTCCCTTGAGAGACGTGTCTGAGACAAGACACGAAACTGAGCTACCGATATGCGCGTCAGGCAATGAAACAAAATTATGTTAACCTCTTTTTTGATATCAGCACTAGGCTTTGCTTATGACATTCGGAATGTGATAAACAAACGTTATTATAACGGCGTTTAATGCTTCACTTTGCCGTGAATAATATCCTGAATCAAACCTTTATTTTCATAAGTCATAGGGCTAGGAAAAATTCGTGAATTCAGTGACCTGCATATATATAATCCAATGTCCTATGCATACTCAAGCCTCATCTATTAGATCATTGTGTGCTCTCTGAATGAGTCGCAGGTAATGGACAAATGGTAGAGCTTCGGTATACACAGGATAATGGATTCTAGCATGTTGGTCGTTGAACTCGTGAAATATTCCTAGCCCTAGTCATTACAGATAATAAAAAATAATATTTCGTTACTAATCCATTTACATGTCTACGGTGGACACATATAAGCTAAACTTCGCCTCAAGGTGGCATTTTGTTGAATTTAATTAAATGCGAACTCCACGTAAGTACTTTGTGGGGGCTTGATATCGGACCACAGCAACGAAGGAGAGGGTTCATAATCTTAGATATCGTTAGGTCCGTACCGAAATGCACAGAGCATTTTATTTTGTGGGTGCTTGGAAGTACTAATTAGTGTGTTGTGGGACTGAGGACATTGTCGGAGAACATTTTTATCTGTACAGGCGAATTCTATGTCATAAACATCTGTACAGGATAAAAAGCGAGGGGGTTTTGCTGTCTTCATCGACTTCCATAGAATATTAAGCCTACTCTGTTTGTTTTATTTTAATGATTCTGATCATCTTAAAATCATACCTTACTTTAAAGGGTGTTTTAACGAAATAAAAATTTGAACCTTATTATTTCTGCGTAAATTTATCTGGCAAAAAAGTTCTTAATTTACGTAACTAAGTATTCAAAATAACTTCTTGGAATGTTTATGAAAGATTTTTAAAATCTGCCTAATATAATGTATAATTTTTTTACACTTATATTTATTATGGAAACACAAAATCTTCTCTGCGAATAATTTTGTAGTATTAAATAAGTTCCTTTTGAATGTTTTGTCCACTGTAAGTTCTCTTATTTCTATCGAAGAGTAAGATGTACTGTGTGTAAGTTATAAATTTACAAAAATACATAACTTAATATTTTTACTCATTACAGAATATAATGGTGTTTGTTGTACAATAAAGTCTTCAAAGGTAATGTTGATTAAAATATGGTGCGAGTGTCAAGAATCGAATTTTCGCTGCTTAGAGTTTTAAAATGATGTAACAGAAATTGACAATTTTAAGTACACATAAATTACAATTTATTATAACCTGATTGTTTTCCAAACAGTGAGCATATCTTCAGATGACAGCACCGATAACTGTGAGCCAGTACAGCTACGACAAGTATTCTGTCCAAAACTTCTCAAAACCGTCATGCGTATGTGTTATTATTTTTAGCGTTCGTCTCTTAGCATCTGTGACTGTAACTGTGGTATAGGTCGTTCGGAATAAAGTGAACACTTAAAATTTAACCTTTGAAAAATATCACTAGCTGTTACTACATATAATTCAACATTACCGATAGTCACCTTACTGCTTGTATGGTTGGCAACGAAATAACACAACATAGTTCCGTGTTTATTCGTATTTAAATACAATACTAAAAGCAAAATCAACATACAACGATATAGTTGTATTTTATATAATTAATAAACTTCTTTTTTATCAAACTATATATGTAGGACTACCTATCGACTGAACAATGTATCTTACACGCGCAAACATAAAGTGACGAGTCCCAGAATCTTAGACTTTTCCCGCCGTTAGCTGCTACACGCGGAAAGATACGAATTGGCTGGAAATAGATCTTTAGCAGGGCTTTTTCGAGTGCTCACTTTATTCCGAACTGCCTATACAAGTTTGGAATGTTAAATAATCAAAGTTTCTACATCATACCCTGATATGACAAACGTTCCAGGGCTGTCAGTTAATTTCTACCCAATCAAAAATATTTTGTACTGACCATTGCCCGTGACATCTTTCGCGTGGTTTTGAATTCAGTACACATTTTGTGTCATGCAAAAGTTGCGTCTAGGTATCCCAAAATATCTTAAGTAATTCGTAAAAATGTGTACTTCTACTTTCAATATCTTTGGACAAACTAAATTTTTCCAATTAAATAAAAAATTTAATAAAAAATTTGCTAAAATAGCAAAAGTTTTCGATAAAAATATTTTTGGCACTACCGATTTCATACAAGTAATACCACTGATATCAATATTAAAAATAATAAATTACGTGGACATCCTTTTTTTTTTAATTTTCTAAAAAAATGTCTAAAAAGAGAAGTTTTTTTTAAGATTCTGAACTAAATAATGCCCAATGATGTTATGGGCCGTTAATGATTATATCAGGAAAAAAATTGAAAAATGTTACTAAACTTTTGGGAATTCCGTTTTGCTCCCACCCGACCTCTCACCCCTTCCCGACCGGCTATTCATAAATTATTATTGTTATAAAACTTCGCGGGAACAATATATATATATGAGGTCCCTGAATGACGTTTATAGCTCTTCGTCACGTTGTAGGGGATGCAAAGACGAGTTAAATAATACAGTACCCTCATAGTCGCAGAGGCTGGTAAGTACTCGTAAATTAACCCACAATTTATGGTTTTGAGGTTCCCAAATTGCGATAAAATAGCATTAAAATATCAACCACTGTGAATAAGGGTGACTCAGGTGATTATGGAGATGGTCGGAAATGAAATGACAGAGGAAATTTCAGTTCCCTGTGATATCCCGTGTATCTTCGGTATCACCACATACGAGTCCAGCATGCGAGTTCCTGGGAGAGACCCCGACCAGATATAATGTCGGAGTGATGTGATCAAATCACATCCGCTGCTCGCCGCACTGTTAGGCACACTTTACACGTTATTTGACTTGCTACTGCGATATTTTGCAATTTGTACGCAGATTACGACCCTCGAAGACCACAATTTGTGGGTCAATTTACGGTACTTCCCAGCCTCTGCAACCATAAGTGTACTATATTATTTTTACTCTTCGCCGCATTCCCTACAACGTGACGAAGATCTTTAAACGTTATTCAGGGACACTCTGTATATGTGTATGTATATATATTCAGGGACACATTATATATATATATATATATATATATATATATATATATATATATATATATATATATATATATATATATAATATGTGTGTGTGTGTGTATCTATGTATATGAAAACTCTAACAATCAGGGATGGTTTAATATTTGGCCACAATTCTAGAAATACTCTTCACAGCAATATCACAATTTTGAATCTATTATTCCGTTAAAGAAAATAAAAAAGAAATTATTTTTCAAATCTGCCTCTAAATGAATGTATTTCAAGTATTAAAATTACTGTATACTATATATATTTTGTGAAATTCATTTCAAGTACGTGCGACTCCAAACTAATGAAACCGCTTATAAGATAAGCAGTTATTTTTGTTTACTTGTTGTCATACGCTTTGTTATAGAGTGCCAAGGGATAGGTTTCCATGATATTAAATTCAGTCTAAAAATATATTTCTTTGCTCGACACATCATTATTGTTGTCACAGATAATGAATTAGTTTAAGCATAAACCACTGCAAATAAGCTTATTCGTAAAAAAAGTTTTAGTTTAAATAATACAGTAATGAAAACAACTGTGTTGTTTCTAATACAATATTTATGGTGATGTTAAATGTAGTTTTATGAGAGTTGCTTCTTGACAAGAAAATTGAACTTCGCTACTAAATAAGTTAAGTTGTTCTAAAGATTGTTTCCAGTAGCTGTAAATATATGTCCTCTTAAGCATTCTTTGTATTTTTCAAAAAAATATTTCTATTCTATAAATTAAAAAGCCACAGAGAAAGAGTTTTTTATGCAAAAAATATTTTTTCTGTGTAATTTACATTTTTTTGTTACTGAATAAAAAAAGTTCGTCCAGTAGTAAGATTTCGTTTATAATTTTCTATTAACAAACAATAGTTTCAGTTATGGTTTGTATGCTTTTGTCGCCTCTTGATGAAATGTATCGTCACCTTAATTATAAAACCTCGTAATTCAATATCTCTAACATTTAAAAAAAGAGGAGAGTTCAATTTCCCTCATCCTGAGAAAAAATACATACTTTTGTATACTTTCAACAAAAATTTAATTTTTCTATTTACATTCGAGAATACTTCTTTGCAAATACCTTATGAATATGGCTTAAAAGGGCTAAAAATGGCCAATCTTCAAAAAATGGTGTTAAGTTAAGATAATGGTACATTTATTATTCTTTGAAACGTATTTCATTACAACAGATAAGATAAGTAAGCTTAAGTTTCGTCGACATTGAAATCACTAAAAACGTGGCACACAACTTGACAATGACAGTAAGTGGTAGAGAGAACGGCCGTGACATTTGATAGATACCACACCAGCATTCGCCAGGAGCGATTAAGGAGATCCAAAAAAATCCTAAATCAGGATATCTCTAACCGGGATTCAAATTCAGGTTCTTATGAATGCGAGTCCGACGTGTTATCGTAACGGCACCTCGGTTGACCGGGTAAAGAGATACACTTCGTGTCACAAGGCATTGATCGTCTTTTATTGAATACGACTTGAAATGGTGGTATTATTATAAACGGTGTCGAGAAAAAGTTACAACCATCCCGCAAACAGAAAGAGAAAGGATCCACGCGGAAGATATACGTCGAAGAGCACTTAAAGACGCATTGCAACGTTGATCTTCCATGAATCACGTGACAACGGACATTGTTAATGTCAGGGACAGCACGTGTCGGCAAAGGAAAAGAAAGGCAGCACCAGATATGATTAATGGTTTCGGATGACCAATACGAAGTTTTCACTTGCTGCACGCGATGAAAGAATGCTTTAGGGTAAGTCAGTATAGGTTCGTTGCTTGGCGATATCATTAATGGCGACCAGGTATCTTAAAATTTTATATGATTACCTAACAGATTAAAGGCGTACGTGGTGACTCCTTGATGCTGAATCCATGTTTAGGTTTATGTTTTGTGCTGAGTGTGAATAACAGACTTAAAAGTATTCTCATTGTGTTTTTGACGTTTTGAATACATTCCTTAAATTACCAGCGGAAAAAAGTTTCGAACAACTACACCCACGTCTCAATAATTTGTATATGACTTAGCCTGCATATCTCCCAGCTCACTACCCTAGTTTCGTTCTTGTACATTATCTTTTAACGATGCCTGCATATGGATCAGTATCATAAACTGACACGTTTTTATGGACGTTTGCAGAAAACACAATACATTTAAAAACAAGCCATTAATAGTTGTTGTCAACATTGTAATATACTCGTAACATAAAAAACGACACTAAAACAAAAAAAAAAAAACAGTAAAAGCAAAAATTAGTTCTGGAACGAAATATTAACGAAAGACGACAAAAAAACAGGAGAAGAACAATGAAATAATGCGACAAAGTAGGGCGTATGAAAAAATGGTGACAAAAAAGAACGAGAACAACGATGAACACACAAATACGAAAGACACACACGAAAGGATGTGAACACAATGACACGCACAAAAAAACACACACGACAAGTAGTAGGTTTCCTTCGACAACTGGTGTATCTACTCCAAACAATGTGAAGACACGCATGAACGATTGTATCTTACTACATAGAATGCAATAAGTAACATGTATACTTGAAATAAAAGAAATGTAAAAACTAATTTAATGTTAATCATGGGCATATTTTAAGCTAAACGTTCCCTGTGGTACTTATTTTATGAATAGTGAACTGTGGAAATTACTCCTGTATGTTAACGGCTAATTGTAAAATGTGTATATTAATGTAATGTATATTTGAATAATTTTGTTTCTTTTTCATAATCATTTGAGAAGAAAAACGTCTTTAAATAGAACTAATTTATATTTCAGTGATTTTATCTTGTCACATTTCAATGTAAGATCTTTTTAGTACTTGCAGTATTTACGTTGTTTAGTTATATATAGTTGGCTGTACTGAAGACAAGAAGTCTTTCAGCGGTCATAGTCACACATTAGTAGGAATAAAACCAATAATACGTTTATTATTAACAATAATTGTTGAAATTCGATAGAAAAGCATACGTGTTAAAAGGAGTTTTGTAAAACGTTCAACGAATTTCTGAAATTAGGTCTCCATCAAAACTTTGTCGTATTAAATGTCACTCCAATTATGTAGTGCATACTGCTGGCAACTACATAAGATTTCACCCATTTTTCTCAAAATAAAATTAATTTTAAATTAATTTGTTAACTGTTTACGACATTCAATTATAGAAAATAATATAATTTATTTAAAAAAATAGGATTAATTTTGATGACACACAAACCTAGCGCATGACTGTTTATTTTGGTGAAGGGATTGGAGGGGATGTTAGGGTAGGTTGCTCAGACAGCTAAGATTTGTATGAAGTTACGTGGCAGGAAACTAAGGGGATTGTGAGGGGTGTGGAGAAGGGGGCGTGGCCCGCTGACGTGCGCGGGACTTCCCCTCATTAGCATCGCTATCAGGTCATCATGTTAATGGCTAACAATTAGCCAGCGCTGCAAACCTCTCCCCTCCTCCTCTTACCCGCAACTTGGCCGTCACACATTCTCCGCAGCCTTGCACTGCATGCAGGAGCTTGCACAAGTGCATTTAGTGTGGTAGGAGAGGGGGGATGCAGTTTGTGGGGGAGGGAGAGAGGGAGTAAATAGCACCTACTTCCCCTTAGTCATACAGTCACGTAAGAACCGCGTATGCACCGTTCGTGAAGGAAAAAATGTTTTCGTCGGTGACGTCACATGAGGTCAACGTCTACTTTAATCCGCAGAGAAGAAACAACTTTGAAATATACCCGTTGCTAATAATCACCTCTACTCAGTGCTTGCACACTAGCAAATGAGAAGGCTTGCAAACTGAATTGAAATTAACATAAATGCACACACAATCTCTCTCACACACATTAGTTCAAGACTACGTTTTATCTGAGACAAAAGTTGAACACATAACGTATGCAGGCTACAGGATGAAGATAAAATACAGTTACACAGTTAGTTCCTAAATGTAGTTGGCCGGTAATGATAGATTTCACTACCTTCATATTATTAAAACCCCTTAATTTTTGTTTGATTATCTTTCAACGATGTCATACGCATGCGAAATATTTCGTGCGCACGCTAAGTAGATAATTCTCACAAGACTTAATTCTATACGTCACAATTTATATCGCACTTAAAATGTATCAAAGCTGTCGCAACGTTATAAAACTTTAACACTAATTACCACAAAGACGTATTAAAGCGTATTTTAAAAAAATTTGTACCTTCGAAACTTTTTATTAAATAATACTATGTATATAGCGAAAGGAACATGCGTTGAACATGCAAGCAACTTTTACCTTGCTACGGCTTACACAGATAATATGTAGAGTTATTGAAGAAAACTAAATAATAATGAGAAATTGAATCGAAAGAGAAGAAAATTTAGTTTGTATAATACTGAACAATGTCATAATCTTACAGGGAAGAACTTAAGAGTCCAGAAATAAAGTGGTAACGTATTTATTAAAATTAGAAAACATATTTTACATACTAAATTAAAGAAATGAGAATGATATAGAAATAAAGGTAAATTTAAAACTTAAGTAAATGTGGCCGGAATTATGTATACGGAGAGTAACTTTTAACTGACATATATCGCTGTCAATGTAATACAGATACAACAACAATAATAAAAAAATTGAATTTTAGTTACAGACATTACTACAAGAAGCGTGTTTTATGCTTTCAAAACATAATAAGACCGTTCTTCTACCTTTATTATTAAAAGATAAGTAATATAATTTTGGCTATGTGGAACGGCTAAACTTTCACTTGCTGTGCAGTAGCAATGCAAAGTATTCAAAAGTAACCTTGGGGATAGTTAGCTTTCCCAGTGAAAAGTTATTCTGGAACTTGTGCAATCCAGTAGTAAAGAAATCTTTCAACGTTGAATGTTTGAAATGTGATCAAACTTTGAAATTAGCTGACCTTTAAAATGACTTATTCTGACATGTGGCTGTATTACACCGACAGTGGGATGTATTCGGTAATAAATAAACAACATGAAAAATAAAATAAATATTAGCGTTATGTAGCTATCTCTGAGCATGTTTGCCGAAATTTCGCTGGTTATAACGTTTTTTTATAATAAAATTAATCTAAGCGTGAAAAGCAACAATTCCAAACACTCGTATTATTCTTTTACACTTACAATTTATTGTACTATAATGTTAAAAATTGTCTCTGTCAAATTTCCCTAATTTTTAATTTGAGTTTTTACTTTCTTCGCACCACAATTAAATACTTTTTTTCACGAAATAAAAATTTGATTGCCTTGTTTAGTTAGGACTATTTTATTCCTTCAAGCACCTTACTATTGCGGTAATTATTTCGACAACATGTAAAAGTTAACAAATTTAATGTACCCAACCACTTACATTCAAGATTTTTTAAGATATCAATCTTAAGCTGAAATTACTACTCCTGATTCTTGTTTGAGAACGTCAGCATAAATTAATGTTATAATAAAGGGTGAGCTCATTTTCTGAAATTTTTAGTTCTTTCTTTGTTTTGGTTTACTGCAATTTTTTCGCCACTCTTGAATTCACTCAGAAAATTAATAAAGATAACTTTTTTAAAAGCAAATTAAGGCATCTGCTTAGATCCGTGTACTAAGCCATTTGATGGTATCTTGCTCAATCCATATTGATGTTTTATTACACGTCAGAAGTGTCATCTGTTTCGTCTAGTTGGCAGAAAAAGAACCTGTTTATTTTCTCGAAGCAGCTGTTCGAAACGCTGTACCGTTTTACCTAAAAATTCCTTATGTTGATTCGCATACGGTCAGTTCCCACCAGACACGTGAACAATCACGTCTTCATAGGCATTCAGACAAAGCTTTCACATACTTACCTACACTGTAGAACAGAATAAGTAAATTGTCACTGATTGCTAACGGTATGTGGCACACTAAACTACACTAATCTACACATACTAGTGGTCAATTTGTAGAACCACGATTGAATGGTGAAAACATTTTTGCACCAATTTTTGTTTTAAATTCTATACGTGTACGCCTGCAATTCTACTTTATGGTTATTGGCAGTGTGTGTTTGTTCAGACACGTCTCTCAATTGACTGCACCATGCAGAGCAAGACAATTGTAGCACCATACTTCTACGATTTGCCAGTGTAGCCGTAAGATCAGTGAAGTTAAAACATCCCATCACGAACCATGAAGCAGAGCTGCAGCTGCGCGCATAAGACATTGAAACCAATTGATGCAAAACTATTTTCGCCGTAAAATCATGTCTCTATAATTTGTGATTTCATCGTTCACGAATCTTTATGTGATGTTATTGACGTGCTTTGCATGCGATTTGTTACGATGCTGTAGAACTTTTAGTAATTGGTTTAAGTTGTTCCCCTATACAATCCACAACATTCTAGGCCAGAAGGAGACGCCGAGCAAGCGAACAATAGCTTGCAGTCTGGTCTGTTGTCACAAACTAACGCGTTATGTACATGTATTTACTAATGGTTAGAGGCATACACAGTTCGGGTTGTTATTTGGTGGTAAGTCAGACTTTAATGATCTGAATTCACCCAAGTAAATTATCGGTGTTCATTAGTTACAAGCCGTTATGCCATGACAGAGGCGTGTGTAAGCAATTTACAGTATATTGGTCACTATACCGTTGGACGTAACTATTGGCTGGAATTTATCTCTTCGGTAGGTCACGACATTGCCGGCCAATGAGAGACGTTGAGCGATCATATAGCATATTGCAGTCTAGAGTGCTGTCAAGAAATAATCCGAATTTCGCGCGTATTTCTACTAACGGTTTCGCAAAGTTTTCTGAAGGATTAGTTTAAAGATATTAAATCAGATGAAAACCTCAGGTTATCAGCAAATATTCACTTACTCCTATTTTCAGTTCTGGTTCCAGAAATAAATCAGTAAAAATTCACTTTTTAACAAGCAGGTTTTCTTGGTTTCAGTTCTTGGAACTGCTGGGTCGGTAATTAGTGAAAACCCTCTGTACACTGTCAAAATAATTTTGTACTCCGTACAAAAATATCGTTCTTTTTTTAACACGTGTACGAAGGCTTCTCTTGTAAATTTTTTTTGCTTGTTAACTTACAAGGGACGTCTTTGTTATGTAACTGTAGAAAAATTATTTGTATTTTTCATGTATTTTAACAGTAAATATGTGTTGCGAACCTTCATGCATACATGCTGTGATGATGTGATGATCTTTCTTTAATATGGAAACCTTTACTCTATTTATGATCATTAATTAAAAACATTGAACATCTTTAGCAGTATACTATAAAAAATTGTAAGATTTATAGAGATTTTCTTTGCAAATTCACAAGTATATTTATAAGTAAAGGTTTTCTTTGTAAAATCAATGAAGAATTTTTGTAATTGTACAAACATTTATAAAAGTACAAAAATTTTCCTTGAAAAATTATTTGTTTACAAAGTTACAAAAAATTTCATTAAAAAAACAACTAAAGGAAGAAAACACCAAAATCTTAGGTTCGCCGGAAATTACATGCTTATAGAAAAATCACATCCTCTGGAAAGTATTTTTCTGGAATAAATTAATTTTAATATTGACTGTACGCTTCAAAAGTTAAACAAATAAAGGGTTATCAGTGAAATATACTTTAGAAGTATATAAGAATGGAAGACCACACAACATGGACGTCAATGTGGTAAGGGGGAAGATGCGTTGTTTCTGCACGCGGGGGTTGATTTACGAATCTGAAGGCTTCTACGAATTTGTTTTTACTATTTATAAATGACTTCATTTGAAATGTATTTATTCAAAAGTTATTTTATAAATAAATTTTGTGTAATTATTAAAGTAAGACGGGTATTTAAAATACAAATTTTTCCTTACTGCAAGTACGTATACAAAGCTATAGCTCAGTGGCGTATCGTGGTCGTGTTCCAAGGCTTGCAGTGACAGGCAGTGACTATACTCAACACTGAGTTGTCTGTGGGACCATTAGACTTGTAAGAGCAGACACACTCTTCTTCCTGTATCATATAATAGACAAGGAACATATTGTCTAGTAATATACCTCAGTCTACACAACACATGTTTATTGTCATATGACCGGTAGGTACACTGAGTCCACGTGCTCTTAGTATAAAGTCGGAGCTTACATTGCATGCCTTGAAACACAACCACCATACGCCACTGCTAAACCTCAAACTTAAAGGCCTTCTTTGTATTTTATTACAAGAATAACCATTGTAGTTTTACAAGGAATCAGTTTCTTTACTGGTGTGTGTCCTTGTGTAGCGGACTTGCGAGTTCTGTGAATCTCTCCGTTGCTACTTCCTCCTTGGATCGATGCCTTTCTAGGCGTAAGTCAATCTGCGGTAAATTTGGTGTAACAGTCGAAACCCTTATCTCTTGAATCTCTTATTTTTTACTATAGCAGTGGCAACAAAACAAGATATGAAGCCAAACATTGTAAATAAAATATGTCATGTTTAAATAAGTCCGAACAGGAAATTTTTACATAGCCTCTCTGTGATGGATTTTGTATATATGTATTAGCAAATAAACATCAGTAAGAGTGACACTATAACAACAGCCTAAATGTATTACAGCTTCGTCTATTGGCATACATTTCTTATTATAATGATAATTACTGTTGACTATCACAACTATTTTGATTTTAGTTACCTTCATTTCCTAGGGTTAGTCACTTCACACTATGGTACATTTCAATAAGCATCTTCAGTATTGCAAAAATACGGAAAATGTTTAAAATGAATATTGTTTATTCGTTATTACACAGTAGTAAACTCTCACATGACTATACGGAATGTGTAATGGCCTTACGATGAGCTCTGCCACAGACGTATGTAGTAGAAGACCGTGACTTATGACCTTTCAAGCTCGCAGACGAGGGTTGCGTTTGAACGCTTCGCACTACACAACGGTAATGGCTTTCTTTATTGGTCTGTCTGTCATGCACACCGTCCAGTCAGGAAATGCGTTAGCTTTGGTAGGGCGCGAAACTCTTGTCTTGCGATGCTCGTTTGCAAGGGTAGATCCATCGAAGGGCACACCTTCATACTAGAGACGGATTCTGCTCGTCACGAAAACTAATTTTCTCGCTATTGCGAACACTACATTGTTTCACGAAAAAAAAAAAAAAAAAAATTCCTAGTGGCAAGCACGGGAACGTTTCAAGAGAAACAGTATTAGATCCGACTATACATTCCTATCACGTGTTTGTAAGATTACTGAAATACTCTACCTAAAAAAGGTACTTACCTGTTATAGTTGTCATTTGATTGGACAATTCGTTCCTCGCCTCTGGCACGCTATTGGCTGCAGACCTGCATCCGCCAGTCTCGTGGTCTCACAGACAACTCACAATTGTTTGAAGTCAATGCTACACATCGACGTTTCGCCGTTGTTCTAACTTCTACGGCAATCCTTAACGTTTACATAACGACTCTACGTTTTATGGTTGTTCGTTCCCATTCATGTTTACAGCCCAAATTTAACCAGGTATTCATAGGTTGTTGTCAGGCACGTTTGTGAGTCTTGACAACTGTACATGGTTGTGCGATAGCTGCACTGTAAAAAAAAAAGGTAAATTTGATTTACAAGTGTATGGAAATATTCCCAAACTAGGTGTGGGAAACCTCGTTTCCCTTACCAGCGTAACATAATTACCATACTTTACGGCAGTTTTCACTTACACCTGTGAGAAATTTTCCTCACTTGTATAGGAAAATTGCTGGCCACGTGATGCGCAGGAGTTGCTCGCGTCGGGCCTGTGTATACCAACTATGCGCAGCAGAATATGAAAATCTCAACGCAGATGGAATTGTTTTATAATGTAAAAAATAACAAGTTAAACTTACTCATGCTATTATTGGAGTTTTGATAACCATTACTATGTTTTATTTAATATTTTATTTGAGAATTTTGTGAGAAAGTAAAATCAACTCTGAAAAATTAGGATGGTACAACTGGCTAACGTATGGCCGCGCCGTTATGTCCGCATCCGGCATGTTTCTTCGCACGTGGTTTTATGCCTGGCTTTAGTACGGTACGTTGTTTCGTTGACGGTGCTAAAATACGCTGAAGATACTGAAGAATAGAGAGAATATTAATCAAGCTTATTGTGCATTTTGCACGTGCATGATAATTTGCAGGTAAGTACTAATTAAGATCTTTGTACATGTGCCCACGGGTTAGTGTATATTTTTTGAAGTCATTTTCTAAACGTTAGTCTCTATTGAAATTGTCTTTAAAACAAGAAAGTTTTAATGTTTTAAAAACGGATATAAGGAGTATTTGTGAAAGTACTGCATGGTTTCTCATTGTAAATATTACGATATAATTACATTTATGATACGATTTTTGGTAGCCTAAATCTGAAGAATCACTACTCATTATGTACCACCCAAACTATTCGTTTTAGAGGTATAGTTTATTAATGAAAAATGTCAAATGTCTCTGTAAACTTTAGAAGTGGTCGTACGTAAAGAAAATTGTAGTTTCATAACTTCGAAATTTTCTATTTTTCGTTGGGTTAAGTTAAAATTTTAGTTTAGTCTGTTGAATTCATTTCATCTTTTTCTAGTACAATTTTGTATAAATATATTTAGCAAATAATTTTTACAGTAGCCTATAAAACAAAATAAAATAATGAGATTTATATATTTTATTGGGGCAAAGTATTTTCGAATAGGTTAGTTTTGGATAGATTTGGTTATTTACCATTAGACTAAGTTTTTCATTAGGTAAGGTCAGGGAACCTAATTTTAGTTATGATAACCTAGCCGAATATTACCTAACCTAACGAAAAATGGACGACTTAACAGTAAAATTACTTAGGCTGTGTCTCAATTCAAGAGTGTGTACACTCTCACTACCCACTCTCCCTCGGCCACTCTGGTTCACTTTATTCGAATTGGGACGTCTACTCTCGCACTATGCACTCGGCACACTGCATTCTATCGGCAGTAATTGTAAGTATATAAATAAATAATCTACACTGCAAAAGAATTAATTTAGATACATGCCTCAAAAATAAAAAAAAATAAAAAAAAAACATTGAATGACTTCACTGCTGTTAAAATCACACAATATATTGATACCGTTGGGGACATTAAACATACATAAAAACAGTGTCTGTATAAATATAACATTGTACTCGACATCGTTAATTTTTCTGTATGGTACATGTTTTTGAATCTCAATTTATTTCATTTAATTTTCAGTGTTTTTAATAAATCGCAATTGCTGTATAGTTTACCCTCAAAGGCAGGATAGCAAACGGGATGATAAATCAGGATTTTGTAATAACTACGATATATTTAATGTAGTTTATTGTTATTAACTATTATAATATATTTATTAAATACAAGAACGGCAGGTTAAAACAACGAACAATGATTAAAAATAATTCTTAACAAACACAAATAAAATGGTTTAACCTTAAAGCAATATGGCTGCCACAGAGGGTGCGAGAGTGAGCTGCGAGGGAACATTATTGCTCACCCTCATTCACTCTCCTATTGCACACTCTCCCTTTGAGCTGGGACAGTAGAAAGTACCCTCTGTGACGTCAAGAGTGGACGAGAGAGTACTCTTTTAGCGAGTTGGGACACGGCCTGAATATAACCATACAAACAGAAAATTTGAAGTTTGTAAACTAGAATTTTTTTCATGCCATTGAAAAAACTTATGGTGTAGTTGGCTTGAATAAGGTAATTGTGGATTAAAAGACATAAGTTGAATCAATAAGGAAAAATTACAGAGAATTAATATACTATGTTGGTATACAATGTGTACACAACCTTACTTAATGACAAATAACTCACTAACACATAACCAACATAATCTAAGCATAGCCTGCCTACCTAACCTAACTAAACTGAAGCAAAACTAACCTAAGCAATCCTAACCCAACCAAACCTAACACGATTGAATCTATCTTAGGTAAAAACATAATTCTATAGGCTAGCTTTCTTGAATTTTTTTGCGTTTACTAATTAAAATGTCACTAGATAACATTTTTCATTAATAAACCATGTCTTAAAGTCAATAGTTTGGCCGGTACATGGTGAGTAGCTAAACTTGATATTTACCACCAGACTAATGGGGTGTCGATGTTAGTGGCCTAATGGGATGTTGACGTTTGGTAGAATTAATCAAGAATTTTTCCAGATTTTCGCGTAACAAACACACATGTGAAAATATATAATTGCAGCAAAATGTGAGGATTTCATGTTTGCTAATAAGTAATCTGCAAGATTTTCTTTGTTAGCTTTTTATTATAGGCCTACTTTATACAATTTAGTAACTTAAAATACATTTTCACTTGGCTATCTGTAGAATCCTCCCAAAAAACTATTCCAAATGTTGTAATTCAGTTAAAATAAGAAACTTATATATTTAAGTGCAGAATAATTTACCAGTTGTAGCATTGTTCTCAATGTAAAAACATGCCATAGGTTGTTTACGATAAATTCAACATTTTTTAGAGTAAACCATTTGCAGATTGTCAGCCTATTACTGCATATAAAACATTAACAGCTTTGCTACTGGAATGTTTGAAAGGGAGCCAAACAAATATAGTGTCATGTAGACCCTACATATTTTCTTATTTTAATACAACAGTCCTAAATAAAATTAAAGCAAGGCCTTCAAAATTCCCATATTTTTTAGCATTATAGTATTGACAGAATGACCGGAATATTTGTCTTAAGAGAAAATTGAGTACAATTATTTTTTTTTCTATGTTTAATGGCTTGATATCCTATTGAGTATTGGTAGGTATCTATTTAGTTATATGCGAAGGTAGGTAAGGTTACTTGCTAACCAACATTGTAGATAATCCATTATTTATGGAAATGATATTGCTAGTGTCTGTAAGGCTAATTGCTGCAAGAATGTTATAAGTATAGTAAAACCTCTATATAACAAAACTGAAGGGACCAAATTTTTTAATATTTGTTATAAAACGGTTCATTATAAAGAGGTATAGACAAGTGTCTATTTCTCAGTATTAGCTCTACGGAAATTATATTTCATTTGTGGTCTTCTACATTAACACTGTAAGAAAAGTATTAGCGCTTAGTCATTCTACAGGGCTTTGGTTATATAATCTTTAAAATATGAACAGTATTGATTTTCTTAGCACAGTTATAAATATCAAACATCTGCAGCCCCTTGAAAAGAATAATTTTTAAATATAAAATGCTTTACTAACTTTGCTTCAAACAACTGTTACTGAGTCACACTCTACAAAAACTGTTCAATGTACAGTACAATATCTAAATTGATTATAATTCTTGTTATGGAATATATCTTTTTTGTGAAAATTACGACCATGCTGAACTCTATAATTTTCTTTTTATGTTTTGTTTTCGTAAATGCATTACATACAAGTTTTTTAAGTTTTAAATATAATTCTGTAAAACAAGACAAACTTTAAAAAAAATTAGTACTATTCAGTGAAACTTCTCTGAAGCCTTTGCTATAAAGGGGTTTTGTGTCAAAGATGCAAAAATTATTTTGTTAGAAGGAGTGGAAAATGCTTTGTTTTATATAGGTACAGTTTTGAACGGATGAAATACAGACTTTGTTATACAGAGGTTTTTGTTATAACGAGGTTCACTAAACAGTGGTTTTACTGTAATTTAATTAGTTAAATTAATTATTAAGAGTTGGATAATTGTTTGAAACAAATTAAATGTGTTCAGTATAGAAATAAATTGGTATTTAGAATTGCTGTCTGTTTTGAGATCTATATTTGTCACCACAGCATACAATTTTAACTGAATAGTTGTGCAATTTTGTTGAGATAGTTTCCAAGTTTTGTGAGAAATATATTTATATTAATTGATGGTGATCTATATACTGTTATAATTAAGACTTGAACCCATTACAACATAACTGACACAGCTCCCAAATCCTTTTTCAATACAGAAGGTTAGGTCAAGCGGTATATTATTTGTACCTACATATATACTCCCCCATCCTATTGTATGTTAAGTTGTAGAGAAATATTAGCTTGAGTACTTAAAATACCCTTCAGAGTCTTCTTTACAAATACAAATTCAGACATTCGTACATGTGACTTTGATTTGAGTAAAGTATGTAGCAAATTGTATTTTACGTTAAATCACCATTTATTGACTGAAGTGTTTGTGGTCATGACCATCTGAGATGAAATTAGTGTTAACAGCAGTTGTGGAATACTTCTGTCGATAGTTTTATGTTGTAGCAGTTTTATTACTAAATATAAAATAGGCTATTACTAGCCTACATAACTTTTTTATTGAAATGAAAATACCAATTGTCAGACATTTTACTTACAAAATAACATTTAAAATACAATTATGCTACCAAAGTAACATTATGCGACTAATCACAAGTTCCAGGAATATGTGTAAAATTATAATATCATTCCACTCTAAATAATCTAAATAAACCAGTTTGGCTGGCAGTCATGTGTATAGTAGTAGTTTCCATAAAAACAATACTGTTTCACTCTGTTGCAAGTGATTTATACACACGCATTGTGAACTGTCAGACTGCCTTATACATTAATAAAATTATTTTCCCACTGTATAAGTTATATGTATGATAGCTTTCAGTACTGTAAAAAACAGAATTCATATGTGAGACAGACTATACTAGGAACACACGCACACACACTAGCTGGTTCCTTCTACTTTGTTTGTGGTGTTTTCATTTTAATGCGATAGTATTTCTGGAACAAAGAGGTTTTGAAAATTCCTAAATGGAGCATTGTTTTAGAAAAATTTTGTAAAGGGAAAAATTGTTCCACAAATTTTTTTTGTGTCCTTTTCTTCTGTTGTACCCCCATTTTGCCTCCCACTTCTGCAGAACTATTGTTTGTTTTGGTAAAAAGAAAAAAAATTTTCTATTAAAAAAAATTTTTTTTGGTCATCTTGTTCTGTTCCTATACTTCATTTTGACCTGCTTTCATCTAAAAGTTAGTTTTTTTTTTAATTCGTCTAAAAACTTTACAAACGCTCTCTCAATAACTCACAGATGTGGATACCCTGTCTTTGCTTCGTTTTGCGTTCCCCTGCCAAAATTTTTTGAAGAAATTTTACCACAGTTGGATGACTGGTAAAAAACTGTATAGAAGACTTATTACTCGTAACAGAGTGTAGGCCTATTAACTTCAGTTGTAGGAACTCTTTATGCGCCATATTAGTAGCTCGCCATCTCGAATGTTAGGATAACCAAGCTGCAGGTTGAGCTATGGATATAATTGCAGAATGCTAACTTCCCTATAAATTTTTTCTCTAATGCTATACTTGCTTTTATGGATTGACTGCTTTACGCAGTTTACAAAGACTACAAACCCTTTCCCCCCCCCCTCAGCAACTGGGTGTTTGAGAGTTAGGCTATTTTCTCATAATAAAAAACTTAAAAATAAATATTTTTCATATTTACTATAAGCATCATTCTGAAGCAAAATATATACATCTCAATATCTCAACTGGTTGGGTAGACGTCATGGGGTGAATGAAAACAAATTTTGCCCTTTTTTACCTTTTTAGTTATTGAACTTTCTAAAATCTTACCATAATGTCTTAAAAATTTGTATAATCATTCACTTGATTAGAAATCACGACGACAACCCATTGAGTCAAAGTGTGATATATACAATTCTTTTAAACTCTTTTTTTTTTTTTAATTTCTTCACACCTCTAAGGCTGGTATTCATAGTCAAAGGCTTGTTTGGCAAATAAGTAGTATTTCGAGAAGTAATGCTTATTCTCCAAGTAATACTTATTTCAGTAATGAATTCATAAACACCCACTTTACGAAGTAAAACTGAAACAAGCATTTCTTACCTAGGCCAAGTTGTACTTGTTGAAGTAACCAAATAAGTATCGCTACAATATCAGTGCCAACAGGCCACAACTGAACTTGTATTTTCATTACAGCAGTCATCTACATTTGATTGTTAATTCCACTTGAAATTATTTTTCTTTTACTTGATTACGTGTTCAAAATTGAGTAACAATACTGATGTCAAAAAGTACCAGTTAATGTGTTAATATATTTTTTTGTATCTATGTAGTTTGCTAACTGTAAAATAAAAAATTACATTCACTACTCTACTTGCTGAAAAATACGTTTTGCAAGAACACATACTGTGTACTTAATGATTATAATATTTTACTTAATTGTTTCAGTGTCTGTTACTGAATTAAAATTAAATGCTCTTATATTATACACCCTGAACATGTTTCTGACTGCATCTCATGCCTAGTTTGAAATACAGTTTATAACCGGCCTGCTGGGTGTTTTTTGCTACCAGCTGATATAACTTGAATTGTAATATTTCCTGTTTGTTTCATGTATGTTTTATGCCTTTAAAATTTTAAATACCTCTTTTCATTAAATATGTGGAACGAAGTATAAATGTGAAGGAAAGAATCCCTTACATAACCTATTTCTTACACACAAATCCTGTACTTAGGTCATTGAGGGAGCAGTCTTGAAGAAGTAGTAACTTAAATGCATGGATAAGCAATGCTTATTTGATTATGAATACTTGTGAATAAAGTAGCACTTATTTTGTGACTGTGAATACATATTAAGCAGTACGTGTTTGAAGTATACTTTATTAAGTATTGTTTGGAGCCATAACCCTTATTTCTAGCACTATGAATTAAAATGTAAGCTTAAGCAACATTATAAATAGTGCTTGTTTCAAGTATTACTTATTTGCTGGCTATAAATTCCACCAAAGAGTTCGGATTTAGAAAAGTTTTGAAATCTGTTTATCACCAGCATTTACGTACTCATCACAAAACAAACAGCAACTCATATATATATATATATATATATATATATATATATATATATATATATATATATATATATATATATATAT
>PNEQ01121477.1:0-30196 GCA_003012365.1 Medauroidea extradentata | reverse complement strand
CACAACACACACACTCGCATGGCTGTTGAGTGTCCAACTTATATTACACATTACATTTAAGGGCTGATATATTAATCACACCAATCCACTAAATATGTAGAACACAAAGTTTTAAGTAATAACCAATAAATATTAATAATAAAAACAAATATGTGTTTTAAAACAGTACATTACCGTAGATGAATACTATCAGCATTGTAGCAAAATGAAGGCTGTGATTATGGTTACTATGGAAACGTTACGACAACGTTGTTGATAGTTACGTTGCCAACTTCAACAATGCAACAATGTGTCAACGTTTCTGCAACCAGATGTGTTATGAATAGTTCATCACACTTATATCTACTACTATACAAAAAATTGGGACTACATGAATTTTTTCCCTTGTTTTTCCTTCGTTGACTGGACTATCATAACCGATTACATTCCCCTAAATTTTACAGCTATCTCAAATAACTTCTATGTCGACAAAATAAATAAAACAAAAATAAACTTATGCAACGAACAAATAATAATAACTATTGACAATTAACAGTAAAATAATTACCTCACATAATATACATCCGAAAATATAGCTGAAGAGCGAGTGGAACCGAAAACCTGTACTTACTCTTCCCTAGCGACGCCGACGTGTCAACTGACTCCCAAATACTGAGGAAGCTAATGTTACGACAGCACTGTAGTCCATGACACACCGGAAATGACTCACAGTCTGCAGACACTTTCAGGAGACATAGATATGATAGCACACGTGTCCTGTTTCGTCCATGGGAATTCTTGTTGCCGTCTAGGGTTTCGAGCTCACCGTAGTTTCCCACGTCAATCGGCTCTGTAATCCAATGCCGCAACTTGACGCAACCAAACGTTGTATTCCTTTGTTCTTATATGTCTTCTCTACATTATGTGACAGTAAATTTCGTGAGCCTCGGTAATCCTTGAATTGTACGACTGGTTTTATGTTGAAATCGCAAAGAAAAACAGTGTTGTTTAAAAAAAAAATTTTCTCTACCACTATTGACAAATAACTAACATTTATTAAAGAGTTTGATGCAGAATTGAACGTAGATTCTAAAAATACCAAAGACACAATTATTGCCCTTAAAAAAGACATAGAAATCATCAAATGAAATATACTATTTTTATATGTAATTTCTATGGTGACATGACTCTTAACAAAATAGTAACTTCTCTGTAACGCTGTCAGTAATTTAGTCCACCAAAATTAAAAATAATTCTGTCACATGTAGAACACACTCTGTAGACAATGTCGTAATAATTTCAGCTCAAAATAAAAATGTAAGATTTTTTTATTTCTGGCCACATAAAGAGCGTATCCAGCCCACTGTGAAGGGAAGGAAGTTGCAAAAGAATGACTCCATTGTCTCAAGCTAGTAGTAAGGCTTCCTGGTTCTTGTTTGGGTAGTATGACCATCAGGCAGTAGTAAAACTTTGTTGCCACTGGTTGGATGGACAGTCTTGAAGAAGTGACATAACCAAATGCAAAAAAGTTCAGAGTTTGTGTATCCTGATTCAGAAATTTCAGTAACACTTCCCGGTGGTGTCCCTAATCAAATTTGGTCTGCCATCCTCAGTCTTTTGAAAATTATCATTGGTGGTACGTAGTGTCCAGCAACACTAACACAGCAAACCATTGTAGAGTTGGCACCACGTTCACCACTTGACAATGAACCAATCTGTTTTTTTTTTTTCTATTTGCCCCACAACTTTTTGCGACTTTTTCTGTACTGTAGAGAATCCACGCTCGTATACGTTATAAATTCTTGTAGCTTCCAAGTTATTAGCGTCACATATTCGTTCTAAAATGTCAAAAAATTCATCTACATGCGTTCTATTGAAACCATTCGCTCGTGCTATCGATGTAGATTCTGGCTGGGATAATGACATTTCAGGATGCCTTTTCATGAAAGTGTAGAACCACTTCTTGCCTGCCATTTTCGATTCATCGTTGAAGTTGTGTTCTATGCCGTTCTTTTCTGCAAGATCATAAACAAGTTTTCTAATATCTGTAATAGTTAATTCCAACATCATCTTTTCGAATTTCAAGATATGTTGCACAAGTTGATTCTCTATTTCTTCTGAGAAAATGGTTGATCTTCCAAGCTGCTTTATTTCTCCATTTGCAATTTTGTTTTTGTTTTCTGCATGCCATTCTAAAGTAGCCTTAGGAACATTGTACATCTGAGCACATTCATTCAAACCACGATCGCCATTTAGGCCCAACGGTACTTCTGAGTACCACTTCAAACAATGGGCCATATATTAATTATTGTCTTTGGAAATCCATCCAACCGCCCATTGGTACTCTCCAGTACTATCAATGCTTGCAAGGAAATATGCGTTGGTTTTGTTGGCAGCACTAACATTTTTCACTGTTAGTCTTTTCGTTTGTTTACACAGGTGTTGTAGCAGCAAAATTTCAGTCTATTTGAAAATTCATTTTTATAGTTTTCATCAAAGTAATTTGGTTTTTGTAGTGTTTTTACTGAAGTATATAATTTATAGTTTAATTCTACTATAACAGTAATAGTGAATTGCTGAAAATATTTTATTAGCCACAGAAATTGTGATGTGGACTTACAAGTACCATTGGTCTGTTAAGGAGGATTGTGTTAATGCTACATTGTTGAGGTTGTGTATGGAAAGTGTAAGTACTGTCAAATGCTATAAAATTCTTTTTAGTTATGGCTTTCAAGTTTTCGCATGCAAATATTGATGAAATAATTGACGACGAGTCTTTTACCACGGATGCACTTTGTAATGACATTTATACAGACATTGAAACTGAAGAAAGTGAAGGTGAAAGTGTGTCAGCTTTTGACCGTGTTTTCAATAGAGAATTACGGCGAGAAAAACAGTGTATTCGACAGCCTGTAGATAATGCTGCTGGTATTACTAGCAGTAGTTCCCAAGACCCTGGGCCAAGTGGACAAAATGTTGGAAACCGATCCCCTTTAGTGAATGCATCAGAGTCAGAAGATGATTCGCCCACCGTTGAAAATAGAGTGAAGTGGAGGAAACTCAAGCAAGAGACAACGATCCCAATATACTCACTAGCAGAAAAAGTTAATGAGGATATGTTCTGCAGATGTAAGACTGCTACAGATGTTTTTGTTGAATTATGTGGTAATGTCATGGAGGACATTACTTACCAAAGTAACCTCTATGCTACACAAAATAACAAAAATTTGTCTCTGAGCAAAGAAGAGTTTCTGGTTTTCATTAAAATAAACATGACCATGGGTTACCATGTCCTACCAAGCTGGAAGGATTACTGGTCATGTAGTCCGGATCTAGGAGTGCCAATCATTTCTTCTGTTAAAGGTCTAGAAATAGATTCGACACAATCTTGTGTAATTATCATGTAAACGATAATCGCACAATCCCAGACAACAATAAGGATAAACTATTCAAACTAAAGCCAATGACTAAAGGCTTGAATAGTGTGTTTCATCATGCATATCATGGCTAACGAGAGCTTGCAGTTGACGAGACCATGATCCTTTTTAAGGGTCGCTCAGCGATGAAACAATACAACCCGAAGAAACCGATAAAAAGAGGCTTCAAAATATGGACAATTGCTGACAAGAAGGGATAAGTCAAAAATTTTCGAATTTATCAAGGCAAGGACGATGTACTTGGAACAGAATTTGGGGATTTTTGTTTAGGGGAGAGAGTTGTTCTCTACCTTACGAAGGAAGAATGGGGAAAAGGCAGATTGGTCTTTTTTGATAATTTTTTCACTTCTCTAAAGCTTTTGGAGAAACTCAAAAGTGAGAACGTTCTTGCATGTGGAACTATCAGCAGCAACAGGAGAGGTCTTCCACAGTTAGCTGACAACAAGAAGCTGAAACGAGGTGACTGACTACAGACATTCCAACACAGGACTTGGTGTGTATAAGTGGAAAGATTCAGAGAGTGTACTTCTCGCATCGAACTATCATGGCAGTGAGATAACAAGTGTTTCTTGGTGGATGCTTGATGGTACGAAACAAGCATTTCCATGTCCTCGTGTTGTCCAGGACTACAAGTCATATATGGGTGGAGTTGATTTGGCAGACAGACTGAGGACAGTGTATGGTTTGGATCGCCGTTGTAAAAAATGGTGGCACCGTTTGTATTGGGGGATGGTAGAGATAGCATTTATCAATGCATATGTCATATACTGTGATTTGTTCGAACGTGTTCCTCTTTTGGAGTTCAGAAGGGACGTGTCAAATGGACTTCTCACCTACAGAGACCAGAAGAAGAAGAGGAGATCAAATAATGCCACCACTAGTCCGAATCCTTCAAAGAAAAGAAGAGGCAGCGGCTGTTCTGTGTCTAAGTATACAAGATTGGGAAACCGACGGTTTCATTGGCCTGTGTTTGGTGAAAGCCGAGGGAGATGTGAACTATGCAGTATGCACCAAATACAGCCTCGTCCATTTTCCAAATGTAGCCACTGTGGAGTATTTTTATGCTGTAATGATAAAAAAAATTGTTTCAGCATTTATCACGAAATTTCCTAAAATGAAAATATTTTGTTACAAAGCATACCTTTTACAGCATATTACAAAAACTTTGGAGTGCATTTATAATGTTGAGAAAATTGTGTTGTAGGCATACTATTTCATAAAATTATGCTTTTAGTGATTTTTATGCTTTGATAAATCTCTTACTGTGTTTGATGTGACATTGATACATTTACATTGTTTTTACTTGTAATTATTTGATGTTTACTGTTATGTATTTCACATATTCACTTTGTTTTTGTATGTTATAAGTTTTTTTGTGTTTACTGTGTGAATATTTCAAAGTACAGTTGACGCGGACCAAGCCGCATGCCCTCGAAACAGCCCATCGTGTGCACCACACATTCAGGAACACACCTGGAAAGCAGTACTGCGGGCGCATATGGGAACGCGCCCGACAGCGTGGTCACAAGAGGCCACGGCGTCCCGACGCTGCCCCCACAGTCAGACGCAACGTCCAGCTGTAGACAAAATTCCTTTAATCTCTAGCAATTGCTAGGAATACACCCCATTAAGCCTAAATGCCACAAACACGCCGTGAACCACGAAATGTCAGTGCGGGTGTTCTGTGTAAGTGAGGAAAACGGGGACACGTTTGCAGTGTAATAAAGAAACGTACTAGGCCAGGGGTAACCTTGTTTCCCTAAAATCAGCCCCCTGGAAAGACTTGTCAGGTCTAATCTCAAACTCGGGTAGAAACACCCCTGCGCCTAACGTCATGATGAACTCGCCCAACCGGCAACCTCTGCCGCGTAATTTCTTTAAAACTTATAATTCTTAAGATACTTTTTTTATAATAACATTGGTTTCTACATTTTTCATTTAACCATATTAAAGTAATTCTCTGTTCTTAATGTAATTTAAATGCAAGTAACGTAAAATATGGTCTGACCCAAATTCTTTAAAATATAAATATGAACATTCCAAACAATCTTTTGGACATTAATCAGCAAGTCTAATTTTTATACAATTTTTCAAGTGCTTTGTTTGTATATTGTACGTGTTTTTATGTGTTAACGAAGTTTTGGCGCGCTCAGCGGTGTGGTCGCCCTGAGCCCGCCAAGGCTTCGGCAGTTGACTACTGGTGGCGTGTCGAGGCGGTTTTGCTCCGGTCGCCCAGGCACCAGCATCTCTTTGTCTCATCATTTCACAGCAATAGTTATTTTCTTCGTCTTTTGGAACATTTAGTTTAATGTTAACTTCAGTGCCAGGGTTAACCTCTCACCCCTGTCGACTCGTTCCACGCCCAGGGGCTTATCATACCTTAATTTTTCTACTTCCCACCACATGGGATTTTTGCAGCGTCCCCTACCGGACGGGCTAGGTCCGGGACCGCTTCAGCCATCGCCAGGATTGCTTTTTGTACTGGGAGATCAATGCGAGTGAATAATAACGCCTTGCATATATTTTGTGTTGTTATTGACTTCGCCGTTTCACGGTGTTTCAGGGCACGGGACCCTACAACCCAGTTACGTAATTTTATATGGTTGTACAGGTGCCTGAAATCCCTGTCGAGTGCATTGTTTATGTGTGGATATGAGCGTGGGGAGGGCCGCAACACTCCCCGAGAGTAAGTAGAACGGCGGAGGACGAGGAGAGTTCTAAAGCCGGCCGTCGGCCACGCGACCCTGAGACCACTCCACTCGTAACACCTGAGTGCCGGTTCTCCGCTAACCGGCTGGCGCCTAGTCGGGAACGCTCTTAAAGCACGCTAGTATTTTCATAATCAACATCTCCTCCACCATCGTCCCCGTCACAGTATGTGTGTAGATGCTCTGGCAGACCAATGGTACTTATAAGTACCATGTCATTTTTTTTTTATTTTTTTACATTGAATCTTTTAATTGAGTTATATAATACAATATTTTCATATGTACAACTCAGAAATCAGATTTATCTTGTTTTTGGGCAGCTAAGGGTTAGATATGTAGAAACAGCCAAACTCAGCTCATCTAAGTTCCATTTTGCATATTTTCCTCTAGGTGTCATCCTACAACAAAAAGACGCCCCTATATAGAACCTATTTTACATATCAATCTACCCAGGGACATAGATAATGTTTAGTTTTAGACTCCTTAGATAACTGTAAAAATGTTGCAGTAAAATTCCTGCATATTTTAGGGAAACAAATTAGTCCTTACGATTACATGTACGGGAAAATCACCCCACATTTATGTGTAGTACATTTTCACAAGTAATTAAGGGAAGTTTTCAATACACAAGAGTGAAAATCACCATACACTTGTCACATAAATTTTTCTATAGGGCCTATATTTTTCAATATGCAGCAGATATTTTATCTTTATTACTAAATATAACAAATTATGTAACCGACACTGTAATATTAATCTCCTGTGAATATAAATAGACTAGCATACATTTTGTAATATACTGTCCCTAATCTACTCTTGACATCGAGTAGGCATTAATAAAACAAATCCTACCAGTGTAAAGCAAAACTGCACAATGAGTTTCCTTAATTGGACTGGTCCAAATTTAGAAACTTAAAGTGGTTCAAATTAGGAAACTCCGCCATATTTACTTCTTGGCTAGCTCATTACAAACTACAGATATTTAAAGGAAACGTAACTGTGTGCTCAAACAGGCACATATATAACTAACCTGATACAGTAGTTTTCGCTTATAGCCACTCCCAAAATATTACATTACAAGTAACGAAAACATGTTTCTGACCGCACGTCACACAACTCTTGTATTTCAACGCTCACAATGGGATGGTAGTGTTGCTTGAGCAAGTATTTTTTATGTCTGTCGGGAGATGGCACCTCTGTTCACGTGAGATACAGGGTGGTCCAATTTAGGCGACTTTCCCTTATGCATGAAAACATGCATGTAATTCCAAGGAATATTTAACTAAGGTACATTTTTGTTTTTGCGTGAAATTGTGTAAATCGCACACACCAAACTTGCATGAAACGCAACATATTGTAACCCATACAAAATATAATACAGGCTGTTCACAATAAACTAAGCACTTTTGAAGACAATCTTGCATACAATAATCACTAAAACATTTATTTGTAACCTCAGACATTAACTTTTGAGTTATATATAAATAATCTATACACTTTGATTGTTAAGTAGGCACATTAAAATGTAACAGGAAAATATAAATAATCTGGAAGGAAAAAGTAACTTGGGTTTCAAGTGTTCACTTTGTTCCAAACCACCTGTACCAAAAATGCTATGCTATACACAACTTGAATAACAGAATTAGTTTTTCAGATAGCAACATCTGATATTGCTGCATACGTTATGAAATATGTCAATTGTGTGTGTGTGTGCTGGATACTATTGTCAGGCTGTATGTGCACTCGTGGTGTAAGTCTGTAAATATGCTATTAAATGACAAAGTTTTTCGTGTAGTTGATTCTGCCGATGAAGTCAAGAAAGCAGCTAGTGTCGAATACAGAAGTAGTGTTAAGACTAAATCATGAACTCAGAATTTATGTCTCGTGAAGTACATCTTGCATAAGTATTCCCGATTTTTTCATTCCTCGCCTGAGAAATTTGTGTCTATGTAAGTAATACGGAGATCCTGTTTTTCCTGCAAACCGGGATATTTAAGAGTCAATTGCTCAAGTAAACAGATTACTGTTCGTATGCTCTGTCTACTAAGTATCTTAATACTACGACAAGAAAGTCAAAACATTCTAACACAAATTGACTTATCAATAGGTGTGTACATATTAAACTGAGATTATCTGTCAACTTATTACATTGTTGCAGTGAGTCACGTTACAAGTTACATTTTAATTTTCGGAAAACAATGTACAGATGCTGCTTATCTGCGTTCAACTTTATTTGAAAATGAATTTGTTATGTTTCAAAACTGTTTTGTGTGATTATTAAAATTTTTCATGATTTATTTTAAAGTTTAATTTCACTAAACAGTTATGTTACAGTGAGTACCATCGTCACACTCTTTCATAACCACCTGAGCTAGTTCTTTACATCGGCCCTAACCATTCAAAATAACATTCTGGCTTCCCATCTTGGCGCCAAAATTCCACTGCTTGTCTCACAGGCTTTGGTCACTTGAGCTAATGAGAGAGCTTCTTTAAACTAGCCCCGTGTATAAACGATAGTATTTTCTGTATTTATTACATGTAAATCAGAAGTACTTAATTCACCCTTTGACAATTAACTTCACATGTGTTACCTTATTCCTAAAATAACTTGTATTAACAATAGCTACTATTCTTTCAATGTTGTAACTGAATTACTATAAGCTGGTTTTCCTTTCCTCCCCTTCGCCTGTTAGAAGGGTTCTTGCGTGGGACTGAAGATGAGGAGGCCAGGCTGCTGGTGAGAGACTGCACCTGCTGTCTTCCATGATGAAATACATACATTTCTGTTTTATTTATATAAAATAATGTATAATGATGCTAGCTTCTTAAAATGGTTTCGCCGAAAAAGTGACATGATGCCCAAATATTTATTTGGTCGCATGATAGTTAATTTTTGCTATTTTTGCCAATTTATGTTTATTACTGCTGCTTAATTTGGGAGGTGATCATATGGCACACAACATATTTAGAAGTATTTGTATTGGACATAGATAAAGTTTATTTTGGTGAGTTGTTTGTGATTTTTAATTATTTTATAAGGCACTATATAAAACTTTACATAAGTATGCTGAATTCAAGGTTACATAGCACAAGTTTGTGTTCCAGTTGCGACTAGTGATGTCGACCAACCAAAAGCCACTTTTGTACAACGTTGGCTGCTATTTTAACGAAATTATTTTGATTTACATAACAGAACTAAAAATTCTATCTTGTGTGTTCATAAATTTTCCCTTATCTTTTTTTTTTTTTTTAACTTACAAACATTTGGACGTATTTAAATTCTTATGCTAGAACCCCCATACGATTAAATGCGTTAGTTCTATGCGACTCATTTAATATGCAATTTACATAGTTTCTGTGTTACATATCTTGTTTCTGTTCTATTCATACAGTTTTTGATTTAAAAATTAATATTACTAAATAAAGTTGTCTATCTTTTTCCATTAATGAGGCTACGCACATGTTTTATTGTACAACACGTACCCTGGAAAAATTATACTTTCTCAATAATCAACTTTTATCAATTTTTATCCTGTCGAAGCACAGTGCTAGAAATAGAACATTGAAAAAAGAAAGTTAACTTGATTTCCAATATCGAACACCAACTATGAACTAACAGCAAGTATTTATAGTGTTCTGCTTCTGTAATCTCTAAAGTGTTAAATTTTTAAAAGTAACTTCAGTGTCTCCAAAAAATACATTTATCGACAAAACGTGTATAATAGGAACACCAAATTCGTATATTTGGGCATGATGTAAATTCATCCTCATGGATAAATCTGAGACACAAATATCAACTTTCGTCTGGTAAATATGAGTGAACTGGTTGTCAATTTTTAACTACCACATTTGAACTGTAGCCAACAAATTCTAACCAAATGTAGAGGAATGGTGGTACAGATATGAATAGCGCTTTGTCAGTGGATATTCTAGGGTGGTAAGTGTATTAAATATTTTCGGCATTACGTTATTACATAGGTTGCTTTGCCCGGTACTAGTTTTCCCCAGTTTCTTCAGCAATGCACAATTTATTTTTGGTACTGGCTGTAAAAATCTACATATTTCCTTCTAAGGAACTACATCAAGATATGTGAAGAATATAAGTATTACTTACAAATGCATAACTTGTCTCTAATGGTGTTTCATATTTCTTCAGATTCGCCATTTGCAGCATTATCATCATTCTCTTCTAATGGTTCTAGTTAGTTGCTGCAGTCATATCCACAGCAGTACGCACACATGTTGGAGCACTTGAGGCTATTTTTCAGGCATTCGCAGCTTCTACGGTCATACCCCTTCTTGCAACCGCATTATATGAGTCGCAGAAGATGCTGTGGTACCGGTTCCCGAAATGATGCAATCGGAGCGAACTCTCTGTTTGTAGTCTTCCATCCCCACTATGTTGGATTCAACTTCTCATTTCTCCATCCCTGTACTTGTAAGAAAACACGCAACGAGTGTTGCCTTGCAGCATCTAAAGTTGGCAGAAATGTACCAAGAATAAAATTGCTATTGGTCGGTTGTTTTCCAACAGTCTTAACATGAAGCTGATACCACAACTGATTTAATTTTAGCAGTAGGTTTTCCTCCATACATAGCACACAGAAATACTTCCCCTGCCTTGGCAATATCTTCAGCTGTCGCAGAGCTGTTGTTAAATATACCTACATGCCCTTGCAAACTACCATCTCTCTTAAGCTTTTCGAATGGCTTTGCTTTCCCTTTGCTATGCAAAACTGAAGTGCTGTCACATCCAGTCATTGCATGTACAATGATCAAATGATCATTCACGGAGCCCAAGGTTTCTTGTAGTGATTCGCTGCTGTAAACATTTTAAGCTATTTTGCCTTAGCTTGGTACTAGCATGTACGTGTTTCTATCAGCATGAGTAAAAAAGGAGGACAAGCAAATCTGTATCTTCGACTACCATCACTGAAGTTTTGTCAAGTTGTGCTTTTGATATTGCAGTAGAAACAATCAGCATGTCTGCATCAGCTTCTGCTTGCAAAACTTATAATCCCCAAGCCTCCAGTGTTTAGATAGTACTGCAATGGGCCTAGCTTTATTTTTGGAACTCGAGAGAAAAGCCTCCTGAGGCAAGGCTACATGCGTGTTCTCATTCACGACAACTTCCGAAGAGCACCCACGACGCACACACTCATATTGTTTGGTTGATTGTTTGCCACAGCCATCAAATACTACTGTCACATCAGTAGAACAATTATAAGTTGTCACATATTAAACATAACTGGTCACAATTTCGTGGTAGCTTTCATGGCATTGCCAAACACATGTGTGTAACAAATGTCCCCCATCAATAGTTTAGGCAACATCAACAGCACCTTTTGGAAAACAGGTTTCTGGTTTGCAGTAGCTTTCTAGCTCAGAAATTAATGTTGCCTTTCCAGGTCCTTTTCTCATAATACAATTTTCAAAGCGAGCTGGTGGCCTAGCTGCGAGCTCATAGTGAAAATTTGCTATTAACTCTTCGTCAAATCATACTACACAGAGCATGCAATGAAATAGTTGGGTTGAGTTAACCTTAATGCAGTCTTCTCTTACACGAATGCTCTTTTGTGCTGTTGCAAGTGTCACAACAACGTCCTTCCTTTTAAAATTAATCTCGCTGAACTATGTAAATTAATCACATAATGAAACTAAATAACTTGAAGTTTATTACAATTATAGACTATTCTAGATTTGATGATGTGGACAATTGTCCTCCAAATATGAAACGTAGTTGAAAATATCCTACATAAATATCGTTTTAATGGCTCATATACACTTAAAAACAGATACTACAGTCAGTAATAGATTATGTTAGACGAACTTGCAGTAGTTGTTGCATCAAACAATCCAACAGTCTCAGAATATTCACTCTATTAGTCTCAGCCAAAAATCAAATTCGCGAAAGCTGGGATGCATAATTTTAAATGTAAAAGTATGCATGTTAAATGATGTTCGTAAATGTGTCGGTGTGTTATTATTCATGCCACATAGATGTAAGTGCAACCAAAACACACTTTCTGTAGGCCTATAAATTAAATGCACTACAAAAAATAACAGCAATGACTCAACTCTGCAACAAGGCAGGCAGCTGCCCACATGTGATGTATAACATGGCCACTAGATGGTGACACTTGTTTCCATTGCAGAAAGGTTCCTCAACACACGCTAATATACTGCAAATCAATTATTTATTTTATATGAAAACTGTAGTGCTTGTCTTCTGTAGAAGTACACGTAAATACAGATTATATTTATTTTAAATAAAACTGAATGAATAATAGAAATATGTTTTTTTTTTGTGAGAACTTTCTAACATAAATTAATTTCTGTTTTTTTTTTCTTCACAAATTATTAAATTGTTTATGATAGGTAACAAATTTAATATTTTAATAAAAGTATATTCTGCAGAAATCAAATAAAATATTAGGTTTGCCTAGCCTGAATTGGTACCAACCATCGAGTTATATGATTAAGGCGAACAGAATTGTGGTAAATGATTATATAAAACAATCCAAATAAATAGTTAAATGACTATTAATAAGATGTACATAATTCATAAATGTAATACATAAATTCAATGTTCCTAGCGCTTTGGCTGGCCAGTTAAGTACAATGCTCGGTGTGAAATTTGCACCATTGTTTCTGCAACCTTTTTGGGCTTATTTTAAACAAATGCTCCCTTTATCTTATGATATTTTTATGTGTTTTTTATTTCTATACACAATTGTACCCTAGTAAAAACTTTATACATGTGATATTTAACGTGTGAAAAATGAAAACGTAACATATATTGAAATTAAGAATTAAAAATATATATATTTTAAAATATTAGAGTAGATTAAAGTACCGTAAAATGGGGTGATTAGAAACTGCGGGGTGAATAAAAACAAAATTTGAAATAAACTCGTAGCTGATACCTTTTGCCTGAAAAAATTATAGTTACTATAAACTACTGTTTGTGAGCTGTTTTTAACTTGCCTACCTTAAAACAGAATTATTTTTAAAACAACTAATACTGAGAATTTAGCATTAAAATTGCATTTCTATTCACCCCAGTGTTTCTATTCACTCCATTTTACAGAGCATATTGCAAGGAATGTTTACCCTGTTAGACTTCGTGCAAAGTGTTTAGAAGTTTATAATTGGTATATGAAATTGGGTTCATCCTGAGTCAAAAAGATAACCGTAAGTTGTGACAATTATCACTGGCAACTAGCCTACATACCACAGTTGTTCATACGCGACTGTGTTCTGTAGTACGACTAATAATTAAAAGAATAGCATAGTAAAATAAGACTGCAACCAACTATTTCTTTGAAAGTCCATTATTTAAGAGAAATTGTATTTTCCCATTTTATTTTCTCAAAAGCTAATCGATTGGCACGAATGTAATTTGTATAGGGAACATACTTAAATGTACTTGTTTATTTTCAGTTTGTTTGATAACTGATTTTTGGTAAGCCTCTGAATACCAACATACATGTTAAATAAGGACTACAAATTGTTGATATTTTGTATTAATAGTTACAATGTTGCCATAACTTATTTGAGTGTTGCTGATGTGAATTTATTATTTTCATCTTGTGTTGACTAGCGTAGTGTGCTATTCGTCATGGCTGTCGAATGTTGTTTACTGTGTAATGCGCCCAATAAATAAATGTAACTTCAAGCAGTTTATTAAAAGGTTATGGGCCCAGAATGGCAAGAAATGAAGCAGTTCACAATGTATAAAGTGTCGGTAGTGTTTGTACATGTAGAATCGCCGAGATAAGAAGTTCCGTGTGTCAGAAGATTTGATGACCGGTTAAAATAGCAAAATGGCGGGATCGACGCTACCTTTTCCGCAGTTAACAGACACTTATTTCTCCGCTTGGAAATTTAGGATTGTGTTTTTACTTGAAGATAAAGGCGTTCGCTGGGTAATAGATGATCTCAAGGCAAAGTCGGCAATGTCAGAACAAGAACGGAATACTTACGTCGTGGCAGAAGCTAGAGCTAAAAACACTATATTGTAATGTATTTCTGACAGACATATTGAATATGAGCGGGACGCGCAAACGGCAAAATAAATACTGGAGGCTTTGGGAAGAATCTTCGAAAGGAAAAGTACGCTGTCCAAGTTGTTTGTTAGGAAAAAGCTGCTGTCTTTGAAGTGTACAGAACCACTTCAAGAACATTTCTTGAAATTTGATGGACTCTTACGCGACCTTGAAGGTAAGGGGACGAAGTTGGCGCAAGATGACAAAGTAAGCCATTTATTGTTGACAATGCCTGATAAGTACAGCAATGTAATAACAGTGTTGGAAACAATAGATACAGAGTTAACCATAGATTTTTTAAAGTCTCGTTTGCTAGATGTCGAACTAAAAATGGAAAATACCAGCGCGATAAACAAAGAATCCAACGAATGTTCATTCAAGGCCACGAGTTTTCAGAGCTCTAAAAGGTGTTATGGATGCAAAAATTTTGGACATTTCATCGCAGATTGTCCTAAGAAATCGAATATTCGTGGTTCGTTCAAAAGTCGCTCCAGTTCTCGAGGACGAGGTAGAGGTGCTTATCAGAACCATAGCAAATCAAATATTAGTTAAGAGAACCATGACATAGAGTTTGTTGCTTCATTTGAGTCTGAAAATGTACTTAAAAGTGATTCATTCTCTGGTGTGTCATTTGTATTGGATAGTGGGGCTAGCGATCATCTAGTGAAATCTGACCTAACTCAACACATGGAAAACATTAAAGAATTAGAGCTGCCTGCTGACATCAAAATTGCAACAGCGATGTTTTACGGTCCACCCAAAAAGGTACGTTGAAGTTGTATTCCAGTGATTACAATATTACTCTAGAAGCACTAGTAGTTCCAGGACTGTATCGTAATCTCTTGTCAGTTAGCAAATTCAATAAAAGGGGTCTGAACGTTCTGTTTTCGCGGAACAAAGCTACAATTTTTTAAAGGAACTGAAGCCTGTGTTGAGTGCAACCTTGTTGCTAAATTCTCTCTCGATGGTGAAGTACAGTGCAATCTAACTAATGAGGACAATTTGTGGCATAGGAGGTTATGACATGTAAATAGCTTCAGTTTAAAAAGCACTGAAGTTGCCGGTATCGGAAGAAATCTGCGGGCTGTGTCGTCAAGGTAAAGCCACGTGCTTACCATTCAAGAAAGTGGAACTGCCTAGGTCAACCAAATCAGGCGAGTTCATTCACAGCGATGTTGCAGGACCAATAACTCCTGCAAATATAAATGGGGAAAAATACTTTCAAGTGATTGTTGATGATTACTCACATTTTTGCAGTGTTTACTTGCTGATGACAAAGGATGGAGCTGCTGGAAACTTGATGGATTTCGTTACGAGTCTAAAAGCAAGGTTTGGTGCTAAACGAACGTGTCGTATAAGGTGTGACAATGGCGGTGAGTACTCTTCAAATATTTTTAAAACCTTTTGTCAGAAGAATGGTATTAAAATAGAATACACCGTCGGTCATAGCCCATCAATGAACTCAGTTAGTGAACGCATGATACGAACACTTACAGACAGGGTACACACACTTTTTGTTAAAACAGAACTACCTAAAAATGTGTGGGGAGAAACAGTCCGTACTGCAGCGTATCAGTTGAACAGAGGCCCCACACAAGCCCTGTTTGGGAAAGTGCTAGCAGAATGTTCTATGGGAAACTGGACTTGTCAAAGCTGAGGATTTTTGGCTGTAAAACATGGGCTGTAGTGTTGCCAAAGGGAAACAAGCTTGACCCGCGAGCTAAAGAAGGACGTTTGGTTGGGTACAATGCAAACGGGTACAGAATTTGGGATCCCAAGGCGGGAAAAATAACAGTTGCCCTTTGATGAGAATGATTTCAGGTATAATGACACAGACCTCTAGCCCATGAACCAAACAGCAATGAGTTAACTACAGATGGGAAAGAAAAAGTACCAAAGGAGAAACGTGTAACAGAAAAAACAAACTGTCGAGAAGAAATCGAGTCGACAAGAGAAAAATTCGAAAGTAGAAGGCAAGTTAAGTTACCTGCAAAATTTCAAGACTATGAGTTGTACAGTTCCGAAATAAATACAGCCTATTGTTTGTGCACAGAAGAACCAGCAGATTTCAAAGAAGCCAGTCAAGATGAAAGTTGGTGTAGCGCTATTAAAAAGGAATTGGATGCATTGGAGAATTTGAATGTGTGGACTCAATGTGAATTGCCTGTAGGTGAAAGGGCCATTGAAACTCGATAGGTGTTTAAAACTAAACAAGATGGTGTCAAGCGTGCAAGACTAGTAGCAAAAGGGTACCAGGAAAATAACTTACGTGACAGCTATGCACCAGTGGCAAGGATGTCAACAATTAGGATGTTATTGTCAAAAGCAGTTCAAGAAGACCTTGAAATGAAACATTTACATATTCCCACAGCATTCCTTAACGGTGAGTTGGAAAACACAGTGTACATCAAACCACCTGAGGGGACAAATATTGATAAAGGTGTATTAAAGATAAACAAGGCTTTGCACGGCTTGCGTAAAGCTCCTAGTTGTTGGAATGAAAGAATTCTCAATTGCTTCACATCTATTAGGTTTGAAACGATCTAGTCATGACTTCTGCTTGTACACAGGAATATATGTATGGGTGCTGATATTTGTGGATGACTGTCTCATTGTTGGAAATGGAAATAAAGTTATGAAGTTGTGAATACTTTGGAGGCAGAGTTCAAGGCCAAGCACCTAGGAGAACCATATTTATTTTTAAGCCTGGAAATAGAGAGGATGAAAAATAATATCTGCATATCTCAAATTAGTTTCATTCAGTAGATACTCAGAAAATTTAACATGGATGAATGTAAAAATGTTAGTATGCCCATGGAAACAGGATTTCACGTAGAAGGAAATAAAGAAACAGTAGATGTGCCATATCGAGAGCTGGTGGGATGTTTGACGTATCTGTCTTTATGCAGTAGCTAGGCCAGATATATCTTTCGCAGCATCCTACCTGAGCAGATTTTTGGACAAACCATCTAACAATTTGTGGAACACTGGAAAACAAGTACTTCGTTACCTAAAGGGCACATAAAACCAGAAGCTTGTGTACAAGAGAACTGACGTTGACACACTTGAAGCTTATTCATATGCAGACTGGGCAAGAGATACGACGGACAGGAAGAGCATCTCTTGAGTAGCTGTCTACTTTTGTGCGAATCTTGTCTCTTGGATGTCAAAGAAGCAGACTTAAGCACAGCAGAATCCGAGTACTACGCTGCTACTTTGACTGTAACCGAACTTTTGTATGCAAGTGGTGTTGGGAAAGCTCTCAGTGCAAAGATTTCATGTCCTTTTGTGTTTGTAGATAATCAGAGTGCACTTAGTTTGATTAAGATCTACGAAAACAGCAAAAGATGTAGACATTCGTGCTCATTTTTTTATCAAAGACACTGTGTCTAAGGGATTTGTGTCAATCTTGTATGTTCCAACTGATCTTAATGTAGCAGATATTCGTACAAAACCTTTAGGATTTCAGAAACACAATCATTTCAAGGCTAAGCTAGGCCTAAGGTCAATAGGTTCTAGCTGACAGTGTTTCTTATGTGTGTTTCTTTTGATTGAGATATTTCTTTTTTTAAGAAAAACAAGTTATGTATTTTCAGTGAGCAATTACAAATTACCCTAACTTGTAATTTAGGGGGTGTGTTGATATTTTGTATTAATAATAGTTACAATGTTGTCACAACTTACTTGAGTGTTGCTGATGTGACTTTATTATTTTCATCTTGTGTTGACTAGCGTAGTGTGCTATTCGGCATGGCTGCCGAATGTTGTTTACTGTGTAATGCGCCCAATAAATAAATGTAACTTCAAGCAGTTGATTAAAATAAATAATTTTGTTTAGACAGAGTTAAAATATTAATATTATTTTTGTGTACATTAAAAATTATTATTATTTAACTTGGAACTGCGAAACTGCCTGGTGGCAAGCTGTAACTTTCTCCTCAATCCCCTACCATCCCTCCTAAACCTTCCAACCCCCCTCTCTGACCATCAACTCTGCAGAAAGTATATCCCACTCCCTCACCGACCTCCTGAGCACTGACTGTCTACCCCAATCTGTTCCTCTCATAACCTGGATCTTCTCGCTATTATTCCCGCTTCCTCTATACTCTGTCTTAGTTAACAGGTAGCCTAACTTAATCCAGGCTCCCTCTCAATCCACCACCATGTACATCCTGACCAGCCTTTCTATTGTTATCCTTTCCTTCAATGAACTCCATCCCAGTTCCTTCAACATATCAGATGACCGAAAACTTCTATCCTCACCAGCCTGCTCTTGCCTTCTACATTTATTCTTCACCCACCTTGTTGCTCCTCGTTGCATCTTCTCCAGCTCCTGCACCCCAAGTTCCACATATGGGTCACACTCTGCTGCCACATACTCTTAAAATGTTCGTACCATCGTAATATACGCCTTTTCTTTGACTGCATATCCTACCCAACATAACCACAGCCTATCTCCCTTTCGACACCTGCCTTCTCCCCCCTAAGTCACTCTGCATCATTATGCCTAGGTATTTGTGTACTGAAACTCCTGTCTTCCTGCCGAGGACTATGTTATGAAGTCATTATGAACACTAACTAAATAAATAGTGTTTTTCGTCTTCAAAAAATTGGTTTTATAATATGAGGTACCATTTTTCTGCTGCTTTGTGCAAAACTGATATTAATTAGTTCTGCACTGTAATAGTCCATGAACACAGATATAATGCAAGCTTACGACAAGCTTGAATTTCACTTGTGTTTGACTTTCATGCACTCTTGTTCACAAGATCAACTGTAAGTCAAAGCCAGATTTTCTCAGGGTTAGGCAGTGCCAACCATTTCACTGGCATCCTGTAACTACTGATACCAGTATTACATTCATGCCCACTCACACACACTTCCTCTATCATGCATTATTTCTCCTCACACTACGATTAAAGGGGGCATTTTAAGAGAAAAATAAGCACTATTTACCATACTTGTACATTTTGTAGGTCTCCGTATAATGTATCTTAGTACAGTGTATTGTACATGAATATTATAATTTGAAGCCTGTTGTGAAACCAAAAATATTGGAGAACACCCAGGATTCGATATGTTAAGGAAATAACTTGTTTAAAAAAATCTGAAAATCATAATAAATGTTTATACCAAGATGTATATTTACTGGATGAAATTCCCAACCTTCCTTGTTGTCTACAAACATGCAGAAATAAATTTGTGTGGTTTTTAATAGTTTATTTAAAAATAGGCTGTGTAGATAACCCATGATCCTATAATCCAAAATCCAAAATTTCTCGATTTTGTAGTAGTACAATATCCCTCAGTTGGATAGTGTATGTAAATAAGGCAAAATAATTTCAAGAAACTCTGTTAGAGAACCATCTGTGAGAATTTTTAAAATTTAATAATAATGTTCTGACAACAGACAAGTGGAGAAAAAATCAGCAGTACTTTTTGTAAGGCAACTTTAAAAATCTTACATTTTTAAATCCCTTAAAGTAAACAAAAATGTGAAAGTAAAGAACAAATTATTTATTATGTAAACTACGTAATTATATAAAAAATATATTTTTAGGCCTAATACAATTTTTACAAACTTTTATTATTTATTGAATTCAATTGAGGTTAATATTGTAGCATTTCGCTATCAGAAATAGTATTTTAGTAATTTTGTAATTAGTATTTTGATTTTTTTCCCATGTGAGAAACAAGGACATTAATTTTCTGTAATTTTTTTAATGAGTTTTTTTATTTGTAGATGTGATTGTAGGTACTTAGTTAGGAAACTGCCCTGGTAGAGCAGGTATAGGTGAGTTTAGTTTTGTAACCAGGTAGGCTAGGCTCCCATCCAATTTATTTACTTATTATTTATTTGTGTGTTTTTTGTGTGTCTAATTTTTTTATGTATGTTAGTATTTTTTAAGAATTTCCATTTCTTTAGTTTACCGTTAATTTGTTTATAAATCTCCAACCCAGACTACAGTTTTTGTAACGGTTGCGAAGGCTTTTGAACTAGCCGCGAGCAACGGGCGGAGATTGGATAAGTTTCAACCGCCGAGGCAATAGGCTGCCACGATAAAGTACAATTTAATTATCTTTTTCTCTTATTTTTCCGGTGCCAAAATAGTAATTGGTGTTGTTACCATGAAACTTACAATTATTTGAAGCGTGTCAGTTTTATTTCGTAACAAACACTGTCAGTTCAACGGTTATTGATTTCTTACCTTTGCTGCGCAAGATCAAGATGTAAAAAAAGTCGCCGCCATTTTATAGCCTGCCGAACATCTTGCAGTAACTGGTTTACTACTCTCCCGAAATTTAGAAGACTATATATATATGTGTGTGTGGTTGTGTTTTCCGTAATATCCTTCACTCTCCATAATTTTAGTGAAGTAATTTTGTTTTAGTAAAACTTTTATTCGTGTTTTATTACTTAACTAACCAACCCAGCGGTCCAGTTTTTTATATCTGGTCTACCGTTCAATATCCTGAGTTAGCCGAGGAAAGAAAAAAAGAAAAGAAAAGGGATAAATTATTAACTTAAATTAAATTATGTAAATTATTGGAAAACAGAGTGTATGTGAGGAACTTTTATTTGTGAGAGTAATTTAATTAACGGTATATTTTAATACTTCAAAATATTCGAATTTTTGGCTGTTTCACTCAATTTAAAAAATACAAACTTTTCATTAACACATTTTTTATTCCACCTGCAGTACACAGAACAACGTTTGGCACATTAAGTAAATTAAACTATTTGTTAGGATGTGGAGATAAATAGTAGCTGGTTACATAAGTTACATATTTTCTATTTTTGGTGCCTTGTGAGGAAATATTTTCAGTTTTTCAGCACCCTACAGTTCTCACTCCAAGTCATTTTCTAATGCTGCTTTATTGAAGAAGTATATTATTAAAGAATATTTATTATATCAACCAATTTTTTTTCTTTTAATGGTATTGGACTGTTTCAGCTTTGCATCACTTATCCACACATACACTCCCTACAATACATATTTATGTATATTACATCACAGGAAGATTACAATATGATTAATGTCCATATTCCTCGATTCTATACTCCCTTTAAAAACTCCCAAAACAAAGTTATTTTTGTAAATATAGTATCCATGTTGTTAAAGCAACCTGTTTTTGAGCTATCAAAAAAACGACATTCAAACCAAATATTACACATTAGAAAAAACTTAAGAAGTGAACTTAACTTGCATGCTGCGATCGTACTAGGAATGCTGATTCTTCTTGGCAACAGCGCAGGCAATCAGACAAAAGTCTTTTGTTTAATAACAATGACACTCCGGGTATGCCAAATGCTGCACGTGAAAGTACGGACCCCTTACGTAATTATGTGCTAAATATACAGTCTGTATGATCATTGAGTACTTTTTCTGTCATTTTTTAAATTGAGTTATCGAATCCTGGGTGTTGTCCTTTGCTGAAAAAGTTTACATATTTATGAGATCTGCAATATTAAGAATGCTATTTAGTACAGAACATTTGCTTACATACAACAGGTAATAGCTCATGAGTATGTAATTTAATGTTCAGCTAAAAATATTGCCATATCATCATTGACAGATGTTAAATCTCACATTTAATTATTTTTCATTGCTGCTAACAAAATTTGGAACCAATAATTTTTCAGTAGGTACAGTAATACTAATCATATAATTACATTGTACTTAATTATGTAATAAAACTACAAAATTAATGAAAATATTTGTTGTATTACCATAAGAAATTATTTTAATGTGCAGAACTTTATCCCTGCTAAGTAACCAAATAATTAGCTCTCATATTATAACGTGTCGGACATTAGTTTTGTGTGTTTATTCAATGATACAAAAAAAAGTTCACTTTGTTTCAGAAATGATTCCTAATGTGAGGATCCTAAAACGTAGATGGACTGAAATTAGTTCCTTGCGGCAGAAACTTCAGCGAGCTCAGCAAACTGTCTGCAGACAACAAAAACTTAAGACAAGATAAATTATGCTGAAACAAATTGTTTATACCTAGTGCAATAGATCATTTCTAAGAATGGCTCGGTGAAAATAGTTTATTGTTATTGCTGCTTAACAAGAAGAAATACAGCAGAAATATGGTGCTATACTTCTGTTACAAAATGCATCTGCTGTTAATTGTTCTTCGAAGGTTTACAAATTTTTACAATATTTTTTGGGGGTTGTGATCCCAGTATCTTTCAGTAGTTCTTGGCTTTAACACAAATATTGAAGCTGCTGGAATTGAAAATTTGTTTTTTACCTATTTAAGATTAAGTAATTATCACTTGTCTTTGACGAAGTGTCCTTGAAAGTCTATCTCAGACAGTAAATATTTATTTTAAATAACAACGTGATTAAATACTGGTTGTTTAATGTGAGATAATGCAGTTAGTGACCAACAAAAAGTAAACAGTGTTAACAATCATTCAATGTCATTTGTAAAACTTAAAATAACAGTATATGGTTGAAGATGATGGTCTGTATGGTTGATTTGCTTTAAGTGATTTGTTCTCAAGTCATTATCTTCACTGCAATGCTCTGAAGCTAACTGTCAAGAGTATGAGATATTAATTGAAATTGTCATGCCGCGAAAATTTCAATTTGTACACAGAATTATGTGAAAACTATTTTAAGTCGTGGAAAACCTACAGCTGGTACACAAACATAGTGTATTTTAGCATATTTTAGCCACTGGTTTAACATGCTTGCCCTTCCTGATGGCATACTTTAAGACTAGCAGGCACTAGAGTGAAACCTCATAAATACCAAGCTCTCGTTAATGCAAATTAGTTTTTATTCTCCTCTGAAGTAGATGAGAAATTAAATGTGAATTTGAATTCTCAATAGAGAAAATTTCTTTACATGTGAAGCAATGTAGGCCCCTTCCTTATCACAAGATTACTGGTAGAGGAATCTTCATTCTGATGATAAAAATGTATTTTGGGGATTAAAAAACCTGAAAACCTTCTAGGGACTTTTTAGTGATTTTTCAAACACCTGTAAATAGAAGCTGGAAAAAATTACTCCCCCCCCCCCCTCCGAGCCCAGGGTTTTAGTGAAGAGGTTGTATTGTAGTTAATGTTATAAATATGTCACACTGTTTTGTAGTCTAGTGAAGGAATACGTTTCAATTATAAATTGAATTCTTCAAACTGCCTCAACTTTTAATTACCGGTATCAAATAATGAAGCTCTAGGATCACATGACCCTGATGCCTGAGACAATCATTAAAAGAAAAGCAGCTGATCATAAAAAAATGCACAACAGTACAAAATTTTAAGTTCAAAACCATAAAGTCATCATTAATGCTGGCTGTATACATCTTTAATTATGCGGTAAAGTTTCTTTTGGAGATGCATGGTGGTGGAATTGAGTGTGCAGTACAATGTAATATTTAAAAAACCGGAAATTTTGCCAGAGCAGTGTAATTTTTTTACGTTCTAAGAATCAATAAAAGTATATTGGTAATAATTTTACTTTTTACTGTTTACTACCCTAGCTACATACTTCCATTTATAATTTGAAAAAGATATGGTTATATAGTAAATATGTGCAAATGTAATGTTAGCTGCAAACATTTTTCACAGTTATGTTTTACAAGTATTTTGTGTATTAGGTGAGTAATTGATAATGTGAAATGTAGCAACGTATGCATTCCAACATGTTTATGCATGTTCAAAAAACTTTTTTTCTGGTTAACGAGAGCATTTCAAAAAGTATTTCAGTTTTTTTATGAGAAACTGGCACAAGAAAGTTCGGAAAATAGTGTATCTTGAGCTTACTAAAATTTCAGGTTTCAGTACCGCAAATGTATGACCTAAATGAATAAGCTGACCGCACTCAATTCCAGTTATGTGCATGAATATAAATGTGCCGTCTTATTGGCAAATGTGAAAATTAAACAGAGGCGAATTACGAGAATAATATTAATTATTAAAATTTTTCTGTACAATTCTTGAATACTGCCCATACTCATCATTTACTTCTAGTCATTTATACTAGTCCATGGGACCCTGATTAGAACTGTACGCCTACTGTAACATGTGGAAGTTGTGTTAATCAGAGCTTGTTTTGACTGCAATATTATTTTATTACTGCATGTTACAAATTTATACTGTTATATTGGTAAGCGGACGTTTTCAAGCAATTTTCAGTAACTGTCACGTAATTTCAGAGCCCCAGTATGGAAGTTAAATTTTTGAAACCTGCTGACCTACATTTTAGAACACTTATAATAAATAGCTAATTAGATATTTTGTGAAATCAGCTATTCTATTATAATGTAGATATGTAATATCTTTAAAATATAATTTAACTACTGAATGTATGTTTTCGTACTTTATGGCCGAACATTAAGAATTTTCTGTTCCTTGTTTTTGATTTTTCCCGGTGACAAATTGAAAATGATTGCGAATTAATTTTTAGCCCTTGTAATCTTAAAATTTTGGGCACATCATAAGTTTAGGTGATTTAGCAGTGCCACCAGAAAGTTCAGTAATTTATGTAGGGCTACCAGGCATGTAAGAAGGCCAAATATGAATATTACTTTTATTATTGAACTTGAGGATCCAAGACGCTGTAACAAACTCCATTTTGTGTAATGATGTGTCAAGGACATATTGACACAGTATATTTAGCATTCATTTTTTTGGCTTGTCACTTATTTGCTTCTGTCATAATTTGGTTTTGAAAAGTGCAAAGTACTAACTCAATTTTTAAAGATATTTTTTGGCTGTCAGTACACTTTTTTGAGCTCCATACCCAGTAGTCTTGTAACACGAAGTGAATTTGATCTACCCTAGCTGGTTGCAATTTGATACAAAGCATACACTTTAATTTTTACTAAAGAGACTAATTAAGAACCCTAGTTTAGAACATTAAATGCTTGGCAATAGAACATTATCTTCCTAGAAATGCTATGTTGAGTGAACCCATTTTTCGCGCAGTGATTTTGCATGTAATAATTTTTCTTTGTATTCTGAGATACTTGAATAGGCATCTTTCCACTATTTTTATTTACTCAACATGATTTTTAAAATACGGTATATCACTCTATTCGTCCGACCTTTTGGTTCAGTGGTTAGAGCTCCTGGCTGCTGAGTGAAATGTCCTGGGTTATATTCCCGGCCGGGCAGGTCAATATTTACAGTTGCCTCTCTGGATTCAATACTGAGTGTTGTGTTGTCCTACCACCTACATGCTGTGGAAGACAATAGTGAACCACCGCAGAATCACCTCGTCTAGTCAGCGTTGGAGGGAGTTTTGGTTTTCATCACCTGACACTATCTGTTGTTCTAAACCGAATTAATATATATTAATTTCGAATCGTGAAATGTTAAACTAGCAGTATTGATGAATTTTAAATGCTTGAAGATTTTTATTTCTAACACTAAAAATACAGAGAATTTATTCCCAGCTATCATGTGAGAATTTCTCATCAGTACAGGTGGCTCTTGTGGTGTTGTATGTGTGTTGTGACCTGAAGCAGAGATCCAGGCTACGGAGGGAGCAGCTGCTACAAGTAAGTCTGGTACATCAATTAAAGGCGCAGTACAGCAGACATCAGTAGTACAACACACACTACACAACACCAACATGTATCTACATATTCAAGAGACAGGTAAATTTTGAACAGATCAGTGAGATATAGAAAAAAAGTTATATGTAAAGAGAAGGCAGAAATGAAGTGGCAGTTAGTTTTATTTGCTATAAAATAATTTTTCTCCTAAAAGTGGATGCATATTCTTTTGCGAAACTTGACTATGGTTATTTATTAATTTTATTAAAATAATTTTGTCAGTATTTATTCTTTAGTATTACTAAAATATGTGTATTACATGGTTACATTTTATGTTAACGTATCCTTAAATGTAGACAATTATTACAGTTTTACTACGGGTGTTTTTGGCTCTTAAAACATTAAGACATGTTGAAAAACTGCTTCTACTGGTTACACCGACATTGTTGAAAATGTATAATGTCAGTATATTAGTCGCTATACACATTGAATAGCCCGATAAGGTAATAACTTTACAAAATTATTACACCATATTTGGAGCTGCAGTTGGCGCAGTGGCGAAAACTTCACCTCCCACAAAGGTGTTCCGGGTTCAGTTCCCAGTAGGGCCGGTCCCCCAATTTATACAAATGAAAATCGTGCCGGATGATGCAACTGATCAGCTGGTTTTCTCGAGATCTACTGTTTCCCCAGCTACTCATTCCAACGCTGCTTTCTTCACATCATGTCACCCCTCACCAATGCTAAAGACTTAGATAAGTGCTAACCAAAATCTCATCTTATCATTACACAATATTTAATATAAATTTAAATTTAATGTATTTTATAATACTCATAGTTCATTATACTAGTCAGAGCATTTTTAGTAACATGCTGTATTTACTGTACATTCCAACTGTTGTTCTCATTTACATAAGACTGCATGGAAACAAATCTTAAAATGTTCCAGAAAGAAATTGAATAAAAGAAGTAATAGTGTCAAAAAGTATTTTCAGATAAGAAATGTTTGACAAATGCAAGGGCATTTTATTTTCAACCCAAGTTTTAAATAATTTAGTTACATCTTTAGAACTTTTGGAAGCCACTTTGTTATACTTTGGGTTATTGTACGATTACAGTATACTTGGTGAATTTTTTTTTTTTATGAATTGTTCTGGTTTCTGGCAAAATATATATTGATTAATGAAGGGAAGAGGGGCAGAAAAGGCTACCCAAAAAAAATTACTGTAAATATTTTCTTTTTCGAAATGTTTGTTAAACTTGCATTATTAGATCCGTATCATCATTTTGCAACATTCAGAATTTTAAAAAATTCAGAAAATTGAGAAAAAATTACATCAATTACTACTTTAATGCTACGAAATTTGAAATGCAGAAAAGTAATCAAAACTTTTATTGCAGTTTTTTAAAATTTGGTTTTCGAAAGATATTGAAAATAGATATACTAACTATACTATTATATTAAAATCAAAACCATGCAAACAAAGTTGCAGGCAAAAGGCATATATCTTATCAGTATCTCACTTATTTTGTTTTTACGGAAACAAGAATTCCTTACATTTTGCAGGAACTGGAATTTGGTTCCATAGTCCTATTCGAAATATTCATCGAATTATGGCAGCGAATTATGTAGCTAACTGGGGAAAAACATGAGCATTAAATGTCAGTACAATTACGTATACAGAAGTGTTCTTTGGTATTATAGTTATTATACTGAGCTATAATTTCTTATGAACTTGGAAAAGTTTCAGGTAATGAATAAATTAGCGCCATATTACAGTATACATTGTTGTAACATCACCATACTGTAAGACTGAAGTCGCACTTAAAACGTGGATGCTTAACAACGTAAATTTGAATTTTGTGGGCAGGTCTTCAGTATGTACCTTCAAGTATTCTCTCTCATGCATCATCCATTGAAAACTGTCAGACTTTCCCAATATTACACAGAAACATGCCAACTGCACAAAAATTCAAGTAAAACAGACTCAAAGTTTTCACAAAGATGTAGTTTAACAATTGTGACAATTTTTAATAGACCACATTGGTGTACGTTGTGTTCAAGTTCCACTGGTAAGGACCCTTAATTGGCCTTGCACCCTTCCAAAATACTTTGAGTGTTACTTCACTCAAGGACAGTTACAATTCGAATGAAATGCTCAATAGCAAGTCAGAATTTTTTGCCACGAAATTTTTTGAATGTGGGAATCAACAACTTTTGCCTTGTTTTCGTGCGTGTGCAATACAGACTGTTACGTGAAGACAGGTTTCTTAATACAGAGTTAAATGCCTGGAGGTGACGGAAACCATGGTCTGGCAAGTTCTTGTATTTGCTGAAGCACAGTGGAGCCCACACACAATTAAGCGGAGGTACAGGAACTAGAAGTGCAAAGATGGGCAGCCAGATGAAAGGTAAGTGAAGAATACAGAGGAAGGTTGGAAAGGATGAAAGTCATTTCAAACCGTCAGTGATGATGATGGACATGGGATGGAACACACTAAAAGACGGGAGAAGGGTGGAAAGATGGGTAAGGAGGAGCAGGACAGTGAAGAGTACGGAAAACCCTGGGTGAACATCTGGAAAAGGATGTACACAGAGGTAGAAGAAACAACAGTAGAGAAATATAGCTGGTCTGGTTGAGAACAGAGTGGGGACTACAGCAGATGTTGGTTATAACCTAGGATGGTCAAAGAGTAGAATTTGTTGCAAGAGCAGGTGGTGTCATTGAGGGCCGTTTCTATAGACCTCTTTCGAATGACAACTAAATGCTCACCAATGCTTTCTCTATGGGGTTAGCAGTTGGTTGTCATTCGAAAGAGGTTTATAATATCGGCCCTGAGAGTAGCAAGATAGTTACGAGAGGAAGTAGAAAGGGCGGTATAAGAGGGCTGTAAGACCTACCATTGGGCAGCAGCCCAGTTGCAAGTTATTTTATTACTATCAATATTACTGAGAGATCAAAGGCATATGAGGAACTACAGGAAACAAAGAGGTCAAAGGTAAGTGTAAAAGGGTTCATTGCACATTATTGTTAAATATTAATAAGGGTAATATTGTTACTGTGCCCAAATTACTACACCGATGCTAACGTTTTTACCATCACTGACAGAATAAGAAAATCCTGAGTTATTTTAATCATCTAAAAACGACTTAATTTCTCCTTCGCCATCTAATGTCGTCTCTCAGGCTCGCCTTTTCATCGAAATATTCCCTGTAACCAAATATCGCTGTAACTTTATTGTAAGGAATTTCGTCATCGCACTTTTCCAAACAATCATGCTCCCTTCTAAAATTTTACTTTATTTATTTTCGAGGCTGGCCGATTTCGCTCTCGGGACTCTTTGGGCGCCGAACTTCGGGTGTATTCGGATACCACATTCGGGATTTGTCGGCGTGTACCCATGGAGGTAATAGTCTATGGAGTGGCATCCGCCGTATATCGCCAGAGTAGTCATGTGAAGCATGATCATCTTCGAACTGAGTTCACCAATTGTATGGCTATGACTGCTCTGGCCACAAAAGTCTGTGCCGGGGTGGGTGGCATCCCCCCGGAATTTTTAAGATCTGTAAGTTGTATCCTGTTAAGCCTTAGGGATCAGGTACAGGAGGGCAGTATCTGCCACAAGTGACAGCGATGTCTAAAACATGTGCATGCGTATAACGCCTTTTTACGTAAGTCGCCATGTTGTGGGTCGCATAACAACAGCAGAAAGCAATGCAATGTAATGCAACACGACTGTTCGCATTAAAAATGTAAAATGAAATTATTGTTTTCCGTATTCAGTAATGATGAACAGTACCAAGCGGGGTAGCACAGTTGTCAAATTCTAAGGATATGACAAGTCAACTCGTACTATAGATCATTCGGAATAAAGTGAGCACTAAAGATTTAACCTTTGAAAAAAAAACTAGCCACTATTGCATATACACCACCACTAACAAGAGTTATGATACTTTACTGCTTGTATGGTTGGTAGCGATTCATCGCATGTAGTTCCGTGTATTTTCCTATTTGAATACAACAGTAGTGAAAGAATATATGATGAAATCGACCTCTCTGTATTTAATATACTTCAAAATATTTACTTATGATCTTTTTGACATTCATACTTACAGTATAATTAGACTCAATTGGTGCGAGAATGTTAAGCTATCGTCGACCTCGAGCCATCTTGGTAGTTACAGCTTGTTCCGCGCTTCAGACAGTTCGAAACTCCACCGACAGGTGGCATCATAGTTAGGTTCTCGCCATTTTTTCACCGCTCGCCAAGTTGCATCATTTGTGTGTGTTTGTCCATTGTGCGTATTGACGCGGGGCGTCCCTGACCTCCCCTGATCTGAGCCCGTCGTGCGCATCAAGCCCGGACGGCTTGGGCATATTGGAACACACCCGCCCACGTGCGCGACGAGGTAGCGGCGCCTAGACGCCGCCCCCGCGACGTCGAGTGGACGCAATATGTGCCTCGGACCCCGAAAACGACCATCCATTGGTAGGAAAGTGCC
>PNEQ01121476.1:0-30195 GCA_003012365.1 Medauroidea extradentata | reverse complement strand
AACACAGGAAACTGACAAAATAAAAATAAAACAATCAGCCTTTATTATTAGCAATAGCAATATTTTCAGTCAACAGAGTATTGAATTAAAAAAAATATGTGGATCCCATTGATTAAAAGAGAAACAACTTTACAGCACAAAACAAAAAAAAAACACTCAACCCACCTAACCAATCAGTTAATACATGCTGCGCGACCAGTTAGGAGAAAGCTCGTCCCCCATTGGCTGAGCAGAATAAGGGTCTTTACCCTATATAAACTTTTGGTTTTTCCAGTCTCCTCATCAGTCGCACTCGTGTTCCTGAACCCTATGACGGGAACAGATTCCAGTTCCCAAAATGTCGTAAGTACTAACTGTTTAGAAAACTACAAGTTTTGTTTCGTCTCATCGTTTGTGTCGTTTGTTGCCTTTTCTGTTTGTGTCCGACATCTTTGTGTTTTGTTTCGTCTCACCGTTGTGTCATTTGCTGTATTTCTGTTTTCGTTTTTGTTTCATCATGTTGTTGTGTCGCATGTCAACTTAGGTTTTTTATATTTTTGTTATTTCTTTTATTTTCTGTTTGTTCCTTGTTTTATCTGACCTGATTCCAGTTTTGGAATTTCATATTGTGTATGTATCCTGATGACTAAAGCATACTCTGCTTATTTATGTTTTTCTTATCTTATTTTTTTTGTTATTCTTTTGACAGTCATTTATTTCGCGATGGAGTGTGTCCAAGCAAGTAAATCCTGTCATGCAACACCTATTGCACAGTTCTTTCAAAGATCATACTGTGCATAACTGTTAGGAAAATATCGACCCCCACAATGTATACCCATAATATATGGTGAAGGTGGCACGGAATGGTGGTGCATAGCAAAGAGCGGGAAGTAACAAAATCCATTATTCAGTTTAGTATGTACAAGTAACAAAAGTATGTGTGTGTGTGCGTGCGTGTGTGTGTGTGTGTGTGCATAAGCTACCTTCCTTGGATATTCGCCAGTTGGCTCAGCTACGCTGTGAGGACATTTTTTCTTGTGAAGACCGGGTACTGGTCCTCATAAGGAAAGGTCGTCATATTCGTATTCTACCCGGCAATTCTGAGTCCATAAATATATAGGACATTGTATTTCTAGACGGTCCTCATTTTGCTGTCTAAATGCTGGATTTGTAGTTGAGCAGTTTTCCACCAGACGGTATTCTAGTTGACTTGCATACACACTTCTTCCAATCTGTGCAGTTCATATGAGAACCATTTCACACACATCTTAAAGTTACACACTCTTGAAATTTAACATACTGTTCGAGTACCTGATGTAAATTGATTACCAGTATCCCATACACCAAATGAGGACCATTTCCAGCAGCCAATCAGGAAGCGTTGTTTGAAATTTTAAACTGGTGCACACCTGTATCTACATGTTGCCAGTAAATCAGAATGTGAGGATCACCTTATGCACGCCTGGGTACAATTTAAAGATGCCAAGCGAGGACCGGAGGTAGGAAGCATTACATTAGATAGTTCATACGTATTTTGCATTGCAGGCGCAGTTAGACAGTTGTAAAAGCAGTTAATGGTTGATATGCAGTTATAAAATGTTAAGTGTAACTTATGCTGTAACCACACATAATATATATTATCATAGAATTCTGGTATTTATACATTATTTTACCATATGCAATTTCCTTCGTGCATTTGCAATTTATCAATATTTATTTTGAGTTTAATAAAATATATTAACATAATTTTTTGCTAACGTGTTATATTTTCTTCATATTTCACTATTCCACCATGAACAAACTTTCAGATTATGTTTTTTCCTAAAACAAAGTAATAGTGATAAAAGTTGCAAGCAAAATTTTAATAAATACGAAATGAAAATTCATCATGTATGATAAAACTTCAAAAGGTGTTTTTTTTCCTTCAAAAATTTTGCCACAAATATTAGGGCGATCATAAACACTACATATAATGTCATCAAAACAGTATTTTGGTACATGTACATGCAGTATTCCCTGGCTGAATCAGCTCAACTAATATATTTATATTCCTAAATTAAAGGTCGATATACAAACACGCTGCGACTCAATTGCATTTAGTTGTTGAGAATGGTTTCAGTACTACCATTAACCAACATGGTGATCAGAGTTTGATTCCCGGTGGGGTCGACGTGAATATTTGTACGTGAATTTTACTGGATGATGCCACTAGCCAGCTGGCTTTTTCGGGGATGTCACATCTCCTGCGCCCCTTCATTTTAGCGCTGCTTCATTCCTCATGTCTTTTCCAGCACTGAATACCTGAAAGCCTCAATATTAAACGCTGGCCAAATATTTTTTGCCCTCTCACTCACTTTGACTGCAAGAGAAATATTAGTAAATTTTTGTAAGATCTACATTATCACTGCAATGTCAACTGTAGTTAATTTGGATGTAGTTTTTCAGTTTTTATAGGTTGTTTATTTTCCCAGAAAATATTTATCTCATACGGCTGCTTGTAAGGGAAAACCATAATACAAGATAACAGCAGCTAAATGCTTTCATTCTAAAAATCATCATTTACAACTGACAGGTTATAATTCGACTGATTATATTTTGTCTTGTCTACATAAATAGCCACTATTGTTTCTTTACTCTTAACTGGTGGCATGGCTAAACCTGTTTCTACTCATCACTGATACATTACTTATTATGAAGTGAATTCAAAGGCGATTTTATCAAATTAGCTGCGCAATGACAATGTTCACAGAATCTTACATTATCCAAGATTATGAATGGAACAGAGTGAAGTGGTGCAACGGTTACGTGCTAGACTCGCAATTACTACAACATGGGTTTGAATCCCAATTTCGGCCATCCTTATTTCGGTTTTCCATCGTTTCTCGAAGTTGGTTCAGGTGAATGTTGTGACGGCTTCTTGAAAAAAGACACTGAACGATTCCACTATCAGTTCTTATCCTTGTGTAACATTGTGTGTCACCTTCTCATGTGACGTCACTGGCATTAAGATGTACAGCCTTCTTAAGTATAAATTAGAAATGAAGTATTTGTCATTGGATGTTAATGCATTATCTATTAAAAATGTAACAATTTTTATATAAATACTGCCAGTGTGCTTTGTTTGCTCCACTTACATCGACTGGCAATGACGTGGACAGTCAGCTAGAAGGTCACACGTCGCCCTAGCAGAGCGGAAGTGCCGCCCACCCCCCTCTCCCACAACCAGCCTGTCACACTACCCTCGACCATGCCTCTCCCAAGTGTCCACACTTTTGGAAACGTCCGGCAGCAGGAAAACCACACTCCCTTCACACTTGGTCCAGTTTCTAAAATATTTTGTAGTAATGAGTGAACAAACAACTTTATTAATGGGCCCGCCTACCTCGAACCTATTTATATGTTTTAGATGTATGTAAGCAAGGCTGCAAAAACGTGGTTATGGCACAAGACTCAACAACAATGTAGTATCTACGCATACAATACTTTGCTTTTGCAATGCACCTACTTCTATGTAACTTTGAGTGGCAAACTTTTGGAATTATGGTCGCGCCATGTATAACACATCAAAGAACGTTAGTCGAGGGATTCCCGTATTAAAACAGGCAATAACTGTGTTAACTTGTTAACTGCTGGTAGGAATCTAGGAACGTACTATTATTAGAGACCGGCAAATTCACGGGTACACTGGCATGAAGGCTATCCTACAAAAATACTTTTGATTTGAAGCAGACGGCAGATGCTCATTAGCTGCTTGCGTTTAAAGTGATATGTCTGTATTAGTTACATTTTCATTATTCGCCCAGAGACTCCCGGGATATGTCAAATAAGTCAAAGACCATTGTGAAAATGACACAAACTTACAGGTATAGGAATCCTACAGTATGCCTAAGTGAAAACGTGAACGTTTACAGGTCTCTAACTATTATATAAAACATGGTAGCTAAGCACTGTGGAATGTTTTCAAGAACTTGGTAACCTTGCATGCAAACGAACTTCAAAAATAAAATAGCAACTTTTTATACAAGAATTTGTCAGTTTTATTCTGTTCATGCGTGGATATGCACAGCTGATTTATACTAAGGCACACTGGAACACCAGGTCAATGACCTTGAGTGCAGCTGTCCGGGTACATCTGGCGAGGGAAGGAAACAATACCGCTATATACAGCCTACAATGCCCATTTATCGCGTAGCCCAGAACGCGGAATTCAAATTATTTTAATTATTTAACATCACAAGGGCCTGAATTGGTCTTTTGCTCCTCTACAAGAACGTCAAAACGTCAAAGATAAATTCCATGAAGGGCAGGGATATACTTTTGAGACATTATATCCATTAACATTTAATGCAGGAGATACACTATTTTCCACAATTTGAGAATTATGTTACAAAGGTTGTTCGGAATCGTTTAGCCAAACGTTGGCTAAATGGTTATGTATAAAACAGAAAAATTGCTTCTGGAGACTGAAAATTCAAATTTTTAATACAAACTATAGGCATAGTGAGAACATTTCTGTTAAGTCCCTCATTTGCAATACTTTTGCATATGGAAATAACACAAATTAGTGACAGTTTTTCAATATGTAATAAAAATGTGATTTATTTCTCTTCACCTAAAAAATTACAACATAAAACATGGATCCAACCATTTCCAATAGATCGCTGATACAAGGCTACCAAAACTGTTGGTCATAATAAACAACTTGCGATCATAAATTTTAAGTAAGCTGTGTTTGAGCATGTGTTTAGAATTGGTAGGGACCCTTGTTTTTTGTGAAAAGAATTTTGCCCCAGTTTGTTTTATTGGCTTAAGTGCCCATCTGCAATTCTGCTTCACAGTTATTGGCAGCGCGTCTATGTGACGAGCTGTATCTCATTTAACTGAAACAATTACAATAACATTCATTCAAGTCCACACGTCTATGATTTGCCACGAAAAGAGAAGCCCAAGGCTCGTGAGCGCTAAAACATCCAATCACTGACCACGAAGCTGAACTGCAGATGTGCACGTAAGGCACCGAAAAAAGCGAGGCAAAATTCTTTTCGCAAAAAACAAGGGTCCCTAACAATTGGTAATACGTCTTAGACTGAGCTATGTGTAACAACGTACATGTATTCACTGTATGAAAATATACATTATCGTACAGATTAATAGTAGAAATCAATTTCATTTAACTGAAACTAACTGCCTTTCTTTTGATTATGATAGCTTAATGGGTCGAACACAAGTTGATTACGCATTTGAAAACAGCAGAGCAAAAATACATAATTCTGCGAATTTTTATTTTTAATTTTTTTGCTGAGAACAAATGTGAATTCTTAAATTTTTGTCTGTGACAAATATAAAGAATCCGCAGTCTGGCTCACTAACCAATTTTCCTACTAAAATTAAATTTTATGTCCCATCATTTCTGGCAGTGAACAACAATAAAGATGCCTTAGTTTAGGTAGTATTTAAGTTTCCCACATGTGAGCATCTTTCTGTGTCTTCAATGCATGATATTTATGGCTTTATTAAATTATTTATCACGAGAAAAACACACTGTAATATTCAAAGTTCTTTGGATTAGGTAGTAATTAGGATGCGACAGGCTCATTAGTTACATTTCGTTATTTTGTTTTACTGAAAAAATTGTTTTCTTCCTGCTGTAATTTCTTTTGGTCTTGATGTGCAGCAAAATGTTCGCACTTTGTTTCTGTGTCAACATTTCCTTCAACAAGGCCATCAGAACATAAACAAAAATTAATCTAGAAAAAAAAGAGCGAGACCAATTTTTTTTAAATTTACCCAATAGTTTCCTGAAAGTGCTTGACTTTGGTGTTTTCATTTTGATGACCATATTTAGTCGAATGCAATCAAAGCATTAATTAGAGCATATTGTTTTTTTCTTAGTTATTCAAATTCTTCAAGACAGATTTTGGTGTGGTTTCACTTAGTAAGTTAACTAAAAAAATGTAATTATGTAAATATCTGAAAGAAAGGCACTTTTTGTTCTGAACTAAATAGCAAAATCTATTTTAAACAGATTGTTTCATTTAGCCTTTAAATAATAATAATCTCTAAAGTAGTATAAACAAGGCATCACTGGTTTAAAAGGCGCTCCTTACTTCAGATATATGACAGAAGCAAGACTACGTATTACATGTTAATTTTTGTTAGGTGGATTTTAATTACCGGTCGAACCTATGTATCACGACTGATTTTTTATTTTTTTTTTTAAATTTTGCTGCGGTTCATATTACTACAAGATATTTAAGGTGATTTTTATATGGTCTCTAAAAAGCTATGTACAAATAAGTATTATAATTATCAAATAACACTTGTAAACAAGTACAGAAAAAATATTTTAACACCTTTAACCATTAGCAAATGTTTCCTTCGTCTTACTGAAGAAGAAGCTTTTGTATGATTATCATAAAAGGTTAGCGAGATCCACCTCATAATTTCACTTGTAAATCCCCATTCTTGTTCACACCAGGATTCTGAGATTGAAAGTACACTTACGGACTCTGCTATATACTTTACAGCCAAGATGTTCAAATTGAGAAATACTGTAAACGTAAACATTAATTCTCAACAGACAAACTTCTAAGACAATTCTTGCAAACAAAAAATTTTCTTCCTCACATTTCCTAACAAATATTGTGATAGAAAATAATTTTAGAAAACAAATATTTTCTGAAAAATTATCTTGGAAAAATAATATTTCATTCAAGATACTAATAATTATCAAAAATACTAAATTATCAAAATATTAGTCTAAAATTGTCACAAACAATGCTTACTGTTTGAAACAATAGTGCAAACTGTCTGTTACATTTAAGATGAAATTGAATGGTAATATAAGCATTGTTTGCAGCCAAAAAAGTCACCAGCTTGCAAATTTTAATGTTAAGCTGTATCATTACAAACACTCATATTAAAATTTATACATTGAGAATAAATTCTATTGTTGATCCCCATTTTAAAATTCGTGTCTGCAAATTTGTTAGGGGCTTCATATCTTTCGTATTTGTTTTGCAACAAAAAAAGCCAGCAACACAAGCCATCCTCTTTTCATGCTATATATAAATTAACTTTTCTCAAATGTTGCGAACACAATTTTAGATAGACTATTGACTAAATTAACTAAGATTTATCATGTATATTTTCAATTTTGTCAGGAAACATTTGAAAAACATCTACAGTATATTCATCATCTCGAGTAGAAGTCATACCTGTTTTTTAACATAACTGTGTTGTTATTTAAAAACTTTGACTAATGTAATATATTAATATGTCCCAAAGAGTTTGTACCGGGAGTCGGCGACTCCGGTTCACAACACTTGAAGATTGGTTAAATTTACATATTCTGGACTGGCAGTGAGGTTGCTTTGAAGGAACTTGGTGCTTGTGCCCTGTGCACTTAATGGTTTGAACTTCCCGCTCGGACTTCGGCCGTCCTCGGCCGACGTCGGATGTGCTCGTGTTCGCTCTCCCCTCCTTCCCCCACTTCTCCCTCCCGTGCCCAGCTCAGACGCTCCCGTCTGCATGACAATCTGTCTTCTCCCGGGCCCGACTGTGGGCGGTTGTGTATAGCTTGCGACCGCGGTGCCACACCTGAGCCGTGTCATTGGTAAGTTCCTTTTGTTTGATTTAGTGTTCTTGTTTTTTTGTGTTTTTCAGTTAGGTTTGGTTAATTGTTTGTTTGCGTTGATGACACGTCGAGGGTGTGCTGTCGCGGCCGCGAGCCCTGTACGACTAGGGATTTGTCCCTATTTTTTAATGGTGTAAAGTGGCGCGCGTGTGTCGGCCACAGCAGCTTAGTATTTCTCTCCTAATCTTTTTTGTAATTCTGTATCAATTTCTCAGTGGAGAATACGTGTGAAACAGTTAAGCTTTGTATGATGACTTACGTTATATAAATTGTTTTGCCTAGATCTGTCTTTCATAATTGGTAGCTTAGAGAACCCTGTGTCATTGTCGTTGGTTTAATGTGTGTTCTAATGGGAGGGGTACTGGTGAGTGGCACTGGGCCTTGGTCGATGCTCAGCAACGCCAAGATTAGCAGCCTGTAACTACGGTGCCTGCTAGACGCGGGCTCAAGTTACAAGGCATTCTAAACATATTTTTATACAGTGTACCGTAAAAAATTCATGAAGACACACACATCAGCATAAAATATAATTTTAACATGTAAAAACTCAGTCACATCTGTGCCTCGAAATTCCAAATTATTAATGTTTTATGTTTTAGAGTGTAATGTGCCTCCGGGCCACACTATATAGATTATTTAATGTTGTGATTTAGGCAAATGTTTGTAAAGAAGAGTGGGGAGGATCAATGTTATTGATTTTGGGAGATATAGTTAGTAGCATTACAGAGAGAGAATTTCTTTGATTTGATTGTATCTAATATTGGAAGGAATAGTGCTACAGAGTCGTTTCAAGTTGTGTTGGGCTCTGTAGGATCTCAGTTTCTGCATCCATTTGATTAAGAAGTAGTTTAACGGTGAGTATGTAAAATTAGTACTGTGAACCCTTGATAACTCGGACCTCGATGTCCCGGACTTTGGATAACTCGGACAGAATTTAAAAAAAAAATTATAATAATTTTTAATTAATTTTTTCTTGGTTAAAAGACATACAAAAATCGTTTCTGCTGGATTTAAATTCATCATATTATATTTTAGAACAGTATTAAAATTTATGACATAGTAGTCCATCGCTACTTAGCCTTTAATAATCCCACAGTAAATATTTGGCAAGTTCCGTGTGGTAAAATGTTGCTAGCGAGGCGCCCAATGCGTGAGTAAAGATGCAACGGAGCAGGCCAACCTCTCACTTCTTTATTTTTCCTTCCTCTTCGTCCTGCGAGCCAGGCATGCATGTGTGTCGTAAAGAAACATTTCAGTGTGGTGCTTGTGAAATGACTGTAACTACAGGTTACAATGACACATAAACGGAAAATTATTTTGTTCTGGTATGTGCAATGAATTCATGGTTGCAAAACAATTTGTTCCAGACATTAAAAAGAAAATTTGAAAATCACTGCTTTGCATTGTGATGTAGAAAAATTGGTGAGAGGGTTTTACGCCCCTTTAACAACAATGTTTTCAAAAGCCAATGTGGGTGGTGAAAGAACAACACAACATCCATGCCTGAACCGGGATTCAAACCCAAGGCCTCTCGCACAGTACACTGATGCCTGACTACGCTATGGAGGCTGGCGTGATGTAGAAAAAATCGTGATTTAGTCAATTTGTTGGGATAAAGAAAAGGGAGGTGGGGCAAAAAGGGAAATTTGCCCTGAGGCTCACATTCTCGCGTTTGAATAAAAAATAAAAGAGTTATTATTTAAGATGAATGGGCTTTTGTAAACTTCCTAATGTACCTTGACGGTTGTTGTGAAATGTATTAAAAAGTGTAAGTGCTAATAAAATTTTGTGCCTTGCTTTTGGTTGTTTTTACCACCATTTAACTCTGTAGAACATGATTAAATTTTTATAGCTTTATAATATGACAATTTGTGTAAGCATAAGGCTGTAAATTACGCTTGCGTTCTATGATGCAATTTACATACATAAAATTAAATTTTAAAATTGTAGTGTTAAAATGTGTTCACATATGTCTGTACAGTGACCCAGAAGGATTGTTAATTACAGTACCGTTTTTATTCGTGTAAACAAGGAAAATTATTTTTGTACCTTTGGAACTTTGTAGGAGGGTAGAGTAGAGTAACTATAAGACTAGCAGCTGGCTGCTGCCCCTACGCTGTGACATATGGACGTAAGGTATTTTTCAATGTAAATGTCTTGTGTGAGATGCATGTGGTTACGTGCGGTGTTTGTATTGCTGTTGTGATGAGACTGTACCGGTTCACCTTGAATACTTCCGCTAGCAACCTCCCTAGCTTATCTCCAACAATCATTTCTTATCTCTCTCACACGTGCACGCACATTGGCTATCTTATCGCCAGCCAGACGAAAAATTTTATGTGATAGAAGTGTGTCTTGGTGCCAGCTTCTAGCACATAGATAAAAAAGGATCAGCCAGAAGAAGCATAAAAAATAAATAATGATCTGACTGTCCACATTGTTTGACATTCTTTTATAGTCCTCCACATTAGCAATAATTTTCCCACTGCATGGCGGCCCTCCCGTAACTTGATACAATAGTTACGTACAAAACAGTATTTATTGCAGCCTCTTTTGCTAGTAGAAATTATAGTGTACTAATTTCTTCACATTTCTTGTGATTGACTGATTACCCCACCTCCCCAGACGCCCCTCGATAACACAGACAAATCGTAACTCGGACAGCTTCTTCCCCCTTTTAGTCAGAGTTATCGAGGGTTCACTGTATTTTTATTACGAGCGGATGAGGGTGGAACTAATCATTTCCCTTCACGCTAGACCAGGGTTGTCTGTGAAGATAAATGCGGGGCTGAGCAGGAGGGGATGGTAGCCGCCCTGCTGAGCCAAGATGTTGGATGGTGAACTGAAAATCACACTTGGCCGTTATGTTTTAAATTTAAGTTATATGTAAAAATTAGTGAAAAGCAAGGAAAATAGTGTAATCCAAGTGTCAAGAATTTAAATTAATGTATTATGTTTGCTTCCGAAAATAAAAATGACGTCTAATACTTCCGTAATCGCCTAAGTTCAGTGCGGTTTGCAGAACAGGGCAGTTAGAAACGAAGCTTTCGATTGACCGGATTGGAGCTGGTGGGATGGGGGGGTAATAGCGTGGCTTGGTTCGCTTTCGCAAGCGTTGGAAGAGAGAATTGATGCGGTCTCCGGGGCATAAGGACGTATCGTTACAAAATAGGGCAGGTAATGTAGAAAGAGAACATGGGAGGTTGGTGCAAAATATTCTGCAAGGTATCTCGGCAGGAGGGTCGTTCGCAATAACACCGATGTGAGTCAATTTGTTCCAGTTTTCACAGGGCAGCTGGATGGTGCAAGGCTGGTTCGTGGCGCAAGGCTGGTTCGTGGCGCAAGACTGGTTCGGTTTATTAAGCGTATAGACAAGTTAAAAATTTTGCATACAGTGAGGTCATGCGATTGGAGCTATTTTTGAGTCGGCTGGCAGGACCCGCAGACAACTGGGCCCAGTGCGTACTAGAGAGTTGGGAATCGTACGACGAATGTAGGGCGGCATTTATGCAGCGTTTTTATCTCCGATTATGCAGTACAAACTGGTGAACCACATATACCATGGCCGACATTACCAGGAGAACAAAGTATCTATGTCCGATTATGTGCGAGAGATCGTGGAGGAAATTAAATTCCTAGATCAGGCATTTTCTCAGTCGCGTCTGGTATATCATCTATCCAAGCACCTCCCACGGTATGTTAGAGATGCGATAATTACCACAGAGAGAGAAGACATCAATGCACTCATTAGGCTGGTTGAGCGCTTTGAGATGCAAACGGAGGCACGCCAGCCGACCGGTTGGCAAGGCCGGACTGATGGCGACAGGTCAGAGAGACATAACAAATGCAGGGTCGGGACTGGAAACAAGTGCAAGGGGACCTTAGGGGGGAGAAGGAAGAAGGTGACCGGCGGCCGAAGAGTGAGCAGAGAGGTGGCGGCCATAAAAACCAGTCCAGTAACAGGGGACCACCACAGGAACACCGCACTGTGGAGGTCAGGCAGGCTATTGTACAAGGGGATCAGACTGGGGTGGTGGAAACTAGGGCAGAAAACCCTGGTAGCCATAAAAACGTAGAGTGGGCATCCCAGAATTGCGTGCACACGGTTGCCGAAGTGTACGACCAGGGTGTACAGCTGGGAAACGAGTCCCGCCTGGCTGCAAACGAGCCACGCAGTTAGGAACTGACGAGGTGAGAACAAAATACTAGGCATAGAAGTGTGAGGTAGATATGCCCCTGTATGAGACAGAAAACGTTGCTTTATGGGATTTTCCGAACTCAACTGGTGGGATCCGAGCAGAAAAGTCACTTGTAGTGAGTGTGGTTATTGGGGGGGAGCGAAATTAAGGCAGTTGTCGACACCGGCAGCGAGGTATCGCTAATGCGAGCTAGAGAGGGCGACAGAGAGGCGGTAGTGCTACCCATTTCCGGCGTCGTCCTGGTAGGTGTGAATGAGAACCACATTAAGGCAGTCAGCCAGCAAGTGGTCATAGATGTCGGCATAGGTGAGGCGAAAATTCCCCTTAATTTCCTTGTGGTGGGAGACATAAAGCCAGATATATTGGTGGGAAATGAAACGTTGCTACGGATAGAAGCCCGTATAAACTGCAAGAAAAAAACGTAGGGTTTCTGTGGGGCTGGACGGGAATATGAGGTGGCGACGGGGAGTGAACCGGCTTGCCCACACGTAAACAAATGGGTAGTTCTGCGTATTTCTGTAGCAGAAGTGCCGCTTGCGCCAGTTGAGACTGTGATACAGAGCGCCTTGCCAACTAAAATGCAGGCCTACTGTTACCAAGCATTCCTACTAAGTCAAAAACAGTAGGATGAACTGACAGCGATTCTGTTGGCGCACGCAGGCGTGTTCTTGGCGTAGTCCGGGAAAATAAAGACGTTCGTCAGTAGGTTCAACATTAAGCCCTACAAGCCATATGCTGCGCATGTGTACCCGGGGCCACAAAAGTTGAGACTGGCCGTCGAACAGGAGCTTGCTCGACTGATGAATTATTGCATCATTGAGCGGAGCACATTGCCATACTTGAATCCGCTTGTAGTTGTCCTGAAGAAGCAGGGGTGTGCGTACCTGTTTAGATTCGAGACAAATCAACACCTTAATTGTGCTCGAGCGGGAAACGCCGCCACCAGTAGAGGAACTATTGCAGCGGTTTGCGGGGTGCCGATGTTTTTCGCGCATTCACCTGGTCGCCTCATGTTTGCAAGTGCCCCTGCATGAAGACTCTCGGCAATACACCGTGTTCCAGTTCGGGGGGCGAGTGTATCAATTCACAAGGCTGCCATTCGGCACTAACCTAAGCATTTGTAACTTCATAAGGGCACTTGAGTCATTGTTAGGGCCTGAGATATTGCAACACGTCACCATTTATGTTGATGACATTGTCATTGCCTCGGAATCGTGGGAGCGACACGCTGAACAGCTGGGCAGGGTCCTTAGTAAACTAAAGAACGGCGGGGTCACTGTCAACAGGGACAAGTCCGCATTTGCACAGAAACAGATAAGCATCCTAGGACTTGTTATAGACGCCAACGGAATTCGGATCGACCCGGACAGGGTTAGTGCAATCACTGGATTCCGGGTGCCTAAGAATCACAAACAAATGCAAAAGTAGTTGGGGGTTCTCAATTACAACCGCAAATTTGTGGAGAAGTATGCAGCGACAGTCGCGCCACTACAGTGTCTTTTAAAGACATGCCGTGATATTGGTGTCCCCAGCACAAGAGACGTGGGAAGCGATTAGGCAACAGTTGCGCGAGACTCCGTTGTTACATTTCCCAGATTGGGAACGAGACTTTTCTATTTCGTGTGATTCGTCAGGAATTGCCCTAGGAGCAGTGCTGTATCGGGTCGACAGCACAGGTGAACAGTGTCCGGTGGCATTCGCTAGCAGGAGCCTTAAGGGCGCCGAAGTGAATTACACCATTAAGGAAAAGGAGCTACTTGCCCTAGTGTATTCATGTTCGAAATTCAGATATTTCATACATAGGCCGTAAGGTGGTTGTGCACACAAATCATAAGGAAATTGGAATATCTGGATCAATACCAGATGCTACACGGTAGGATAACGCGGTGGGTCCTGGCTCTCCAGGATTATGAACTGGATATACCATACACACCACTGAGTCGAGCACAAAGTCAAACCCAAGACCGCTCAAGGGTGAGGCTGGAGCAATTACTGCAAGCCGGAAGCTCGAGTTGGTGTCTGTCGATATTTATGGGCCACTCGTGGCATTGCACGGCGGGTATTGGTATATTTTAGTCATTTTAGATGTGTTCGCTGAGTATGTGCGCATGTTTCCCCTTAGGAAAGTGACCGCCAGGGTGATAGTGACCCAAATAGGGAAGTACTGCTGCAAAGTTGGTACGCCTGAAAAAATATTGTCTGACAAAACAACGATATTTACCTGTGAGACGTGGTGCGGAGCGATGAGGCAGAAGGGGATTGGAATGAAGCACGTGTCCTTGTATAGATCGGCAGGAAACCCTGTTGAGCGGGTGAACCGTAAATTGAATAGGCTTTTGCAACTTTTACCGCGGAAGCGCCACTCGTGTTGGACGATGCACTTATAGTTGGTAGAACGGTGCATAAACGAGACCATGCACAAAACCACTGGTGTCACGCCGTATGAGTTGCATAATGGTAGGCCGCCACCATGGTGAATCAGGAGGTTGGTTAGTTTCCCGGAGCAGCCCATAAGAGACGCGAAGGAAGTGTGTCGGCAGGTGTTGCGCAGAATACGCTGAATGGTAGCACTACAAATACACAAGAGGAAGACGAGGCGTGCGCCAGTTGTGTTGGAGGTAGGGGAACAAGTACTCTTCGGGGAAACAAATTTGTCGTCGAGAATCCGTGGGAAGGTGGCGAAGTTGGCAGACCTGTTTGAGGGCCCATTTGTCATCCTGGCCGAGAAAGGAAAAGGGACGTATGAGATCGGCACGGCGGGGAGTTTACAGAGCCGAGGGATGTATAACATAGACAAGCTGAGGAGATATTGAACGGATACGCAAGTGGAGCAGTAAGATTTTGAGGCGCATGGTTGTCAGGAGGGGACTAGCCTCTCGAGGGTACTAAATAGTTGAGTTAGATAGCTTTGTTGTCGGTTTTTTTTGTGTGTTTGGGTTAGTAGCAGTAGAAGCAGTAGATGACTTTGGCGAAGGGGATTGTACAGCATGCCGCGGTTTGAAGACTAGGCCCAGCGGGGTTGTCAGCTGTCCCTTTTTTATTCTCCTACATGCCTTGTCTCACGCAAACTGGTTGTGTGGCAGTACCTAAGGGCATGCTTACCTATGACAAGCTGTCAGTGGGAGCAAGTGCCAACCAATGGTGTGCGAAAAAGAAAGAAAAATTTTTTTTTAAATTGAAACAAGAAGGAAATAATGACACAGACGAAATAAAAACACTTGAAAGACTTGGTGGCTATATTTTCACCTCTCGGACGAGAAACAAGTTTCTCGTGCCAAGGCACACAATGTCTTACTCCCACTCCATACAACCCATAAGGTGACGTAATATCTCACTCTGGGACAAGGTAAAATAGTCTCTAGCAATTACTGAAGTAAACTCGTGAAATGTCAAAAAAGCTACGTTTATTTAACCAAAATTACACACTGTCATTAATTACAAAAGGTGATCCAAATTTCTTGGCATTAAACACATGCAACTTAAAGGTGCAAAAATAATACATACCACATGGAAAAGTTAAATGGGACATGAAATATCTCGCGGCCGAAACGGCACCACATTACGGAAAACTGAATAAAATGCTAGAAAGCAGAAACAAAATGCGAAAGCTAAAGGATAAAGAGAAACTAATAATCAAATCAAAGCTTACCTAAACAATTGCCAGAAGACACGGGTGCAGCGTCAGCCACGAGTTGATCTGTAGAACCAAGCTGGACGAGGAGCTGAGGCAGAGTGCCCGGAGGCAAGCGTAGACGGCACGGACTAGACAGCTGGGAGGGGAAGGGGAAAGGGGTGGGAAGACACGAAGACGGCCGAGGCTGCCCGAAGGTAAACAAACGTATGACGTTGATAGTGAAGAGAGGGACTAATGAGTTCATTGGCGGAGGCTCGTAGGCGCACAATTCAAATCTCCTCAGAAACCAATATGGTCAGGGACACATAATATCACCAAGTCCTGAGGGAACATAATGAGGGTGAACTAGCCCAGCTCACTGTTATGTTTTAAATTTAAGTTATATGTAAAAATTAGTGATAAGCAAGGAAAATAGTGTAATCCAAGTGTCAAGAATTTAAATTAATGTATTATGTTTCCTCCTGAAAACAAAAATTATGTCTAAATAATACAGTCGTAATTGCCTATGTTCAGTGCGGTTTGCAGTGCAGGGCAGTTTGAATGAAGCTTCCGATTGGCCAGATCGGAGCTGTTGGGGGTGGGATAGCGTGGCTTAGCTTGCTTTCGCGAGCGTTGGATGAAAGAAGTGTGGCGGTCTCGGGGGCATAAGGACGTATCGCGGAGCACGTGCGTTTGTCCTGGAGAGTGTCATCGGGTTGCTCCAGTAAGATTTTATTTGTCGGGAATCGTGGCAATTAAACACGGAATACCGAGCAGTAGTGTTCCTCGTCAGTTGTTTTGTGAACTTCATCTCAAGTTGAGGGAGACGGAACTTATTATTTATTGCTGCTTTGTCTCTGCCCTGAGCGCGGGAAAATACAGCTGTGATAGACGCGTGGCAAATTTATTGAACATGTTTGTTTTTATTCAGTAAACCCGCTGAACTAGACCAAGGCAAAGGAAGTGGCTGTTATCGGGGTGGATATTTGTGAACTCAACTCAACTAGAGGGGTGGCGGCCACAAAAGATATTATTTAAAAAATATATATATCAATGTAATTATAACATGCTGCAAACATTTAGATTGTTTTTTTTCTAACTTTTATTCAGCGATATAGTTTTATTTAAACTTGTGCACGTTTTATTCTGTAAATTTGTTTCTGTTATTGTGTAATTCAATTGGAAAAAAAAATGTTTAGTAATAAGACTGAAAAAAAAAAATTGTTTGTAAAATATTCCATCAGTGGTGTAATAATAATGCTAAAATTTATTTTGTTGATTGATATGAAATTCAGACGCTATATTATTTTGCTATAGCTAAAGTATCAATCACGTTCGCAAGGACAGCCGAAAGCAGAGTTACGCAAACAAAAGTTTGTCAAATAAGGTTTATGTAAAATATTTGTAACAAAATATGACACCAAGGATAGAAAACTTAGTCCTACATGTTGATTGTGTTGATAAAAAATTATATAATCAGTCTAAAATATATTACTCTTCTAAAATAATAGTACCTAATTACGTAAGAAACAGAAATTGAAATTTGTAACACAAACTGACTTTGTAAACTACAACATTTTGCACAAGAAACAGCTTCTACCTTACATATCATTCGTCACCGAGATTATATTTGCCTTTTTATGATACTTTGTGTTTCGAAAGCTCAGCCAGACTTGTTAATGCAGGCACTGTGTTCAAAGGCTGACTGAACGCGTTCTTATACTTTCACCATTATCTTTGACAGTAGTAGCCTCAATGTATTCATATCCTTATTTTTAACAGAATCAGAAAGAAAAAACAGTCTACAGATTCCCTTTGCTATATATGTGTGTTTGGTAACAACGATAAATCGCAAGGACAAAACCTCAACATTTACTTGGAGTTACCTTGTGATGGAATAAACTGCTTTTGCAATTTGCATTTTGTATTTTCGCATGAGATGAAGCCTAAAACTTATAAGTTCAAATGATAAAATATTTGAAATGTTGTTGATTGCACACATGCATTTAAAGTTTTTTTAATATGTAACCTTAAAAGGAGTTCTGCGTGAATTAAGGCAGTCACTTTATCAGTTGCAGCGTCCATTCACTGTTGGAATCTTCTTATTGGATGCTGTGGTTGCCAACAATGTTTGTAACCTGGCAGGTCATTTTGTCAGTTTTTGAAAAGCGAACCTCAGGTTTTACTTAGCTGATATCCATCATCTCGGTTTACATTTCCAGGATGTTTCAGGATTTAAATCACAACTCGTACTGTCCTTGTTCTGTAATTGTCGGTGTTAACTTTAGCTCTGGTTTTATTGAAATATACATTTATTTTTGCAGACAACGAATGTGCTGCTATTGTTAACCTTTTTTCTTTTTTTTTATAAATGGATGTATAGTTTTGTTATTGTCATTATCCTCATAAACATTCGGTCTACATAAACCTAACCACGCGAGCATGGTGCTTTAAAAACCCCTGCCAGTTAATTTAGATAGAGTCATGACAACAGTTTTGTATACATTTATTTCAAATTGTGATCATTAGTACTTTATGAATGGCATGTAGAGATATGACTACCAGAGTTAAATAGTCAATTAATTATGTTAATTTTAAATGAAAGTGGTGTGACTGTTTCTCTATTTGTACGTTAGGACTAGACGGCCACCTGAAGAACTCTGCCTACCTACATTTATAGCCACGGAATTTCAGTTAAGAATAAATACAAAGTACTTAATTCACGATAGCTAAATAAATAAATATCGTTCGTGGAGGGTACTGTAGTGCAAACTTCTACCTAGACGCCCGTAGCCATCTACATACCTTGAAAGATGACAAGAAATGAGGCCCTACGGTGGAGGAGCAACGGAATGAGAGGACGGGAGAATCATGAGATAACCGAGATATACCCACAGGCAAGCTGCAACGTCGCCACGTTTCCCACATGCAAAATATCGGAGATCGACAACGTCGAGAGACGAATCCTAATCACCGTAGTGACAGGCGAGTGGTATGACCACTCGGCTATGGTGGATGCTTAATTTTCGATAGAACAGTTCAAAACATAACTTATTCATCAAAAATATTCTTGGTGAAATTGCTATAAAAAGAATTTTCAAAAAATATTTGTGCAGAATTTCTCTTCTTATGTAGGCCTAAAGATATTACATTAACATTTTAATTATTAAGTACTGAATTTAAAGATGCCGAAAATGTCTTATTTTACAGTATTCTTCCATAAGCTGCACGTAGAATACATTTTGAGGCTTTTATCTGTAAAACTAATCCCTTTAGAATAAATAGTTTTAACATTAATTTCGCTTTAAAACTTCACAGCTACAAACTTAGTGGGTGAACTTAAACATTCGTTTTTGCGGTAGGCTATACGGAACATCCTTTAACCCGATTAAATATAATATTACTTTTTTCTTCATAAGACCGGCTCTACTGTAATTTACAATGCCTATGTCCTGGTATTTGTGTCTAATTCTGGCGAGGTAAACTTTGTAAACCTCTAGAGATACATCACTCGAAAAGCGACTATTTCCATCGAGAAATTATTTATATAGCGAATGTAGATTTTTTTGTAACTGCTGTCGAACTTTCGTAGCGCATTATGGTTGGAACACTTGTCTACGGTGTGGGAGGTTATGGATTCAAATCCAGTATAAGGCAATGCTGTCAATTTAAGTAAAGTCATGTTAGTTTACAGTTTATTGATACACTTTCAGGCATGACAAATTGGGGTCCTTTCTAACTTTTGGATGTATTTTATTATTTAATAAAAAAATTGCTGCTTCGTGTAATGAAATCAGGCAAAGCCGTGGCTATCTTATGAATTTAAGAGACTAGAAATTGAATAAACTATCTAACATATTAATGCTCAAGGTCAACATTTGGTCCTGAACATGTATAGTTTCAAGGAGTCAACTAAGAGTCTTAGGCAATAACTATAAAAATAATTTTAGAAATTCAATACCACGCGGTTTCAAAAAGACGCAAATGTGTTTTTAATAATGCTTGTGTATCTATTATACCTGTTGAGATACCGATTTGTTTTTTGACTCAGAATTATACCAACATACGTATCACTTCCAAGATACTTAGATTGATATAAGGGGTTTTGGGAACTTCTAAGATTCTGAAAAAACATGATACTTGTTTTTCTGTAACACTAATTATTAAAAAAAAGCATGAGTTAGTAAAGAGAAAGTTAAGGAACAACAGTTGTAGAGTGGAAATTCTAAATGATCTAAGTGCCAAAAGACTCTGAATTTAGTTAATTACATTAATATAACCATGTGCCAGTGCCTATGGCTTGGTGTAAGAACTAAGTACCTATAATTGTCCTAATAGTTTTTATGTTCGTTGAAAGATTGCATGTAACATATGTACACATACTCTTGCATCACTGGTTTTCCCTTTCTTCTCGAAAGCATACTTTTGACACTTAGATCGTTTAGAATGCTCTACAGTTTTCCAAAAAAGTGTTTTGCAATGATGATACGTATATCGCAAAGAAAAAACTTGAAATTTACTCGGGTTGACATGAGAAATGATTGTTTCTCATACCGTTAGTTTTACGGGTGACAGTCTTGAGTGTCGGATCGAAAAGATAAATATAAATGGCTAACAGTCAAAACAATTTCCAATAACTTAGTTTGAATCCGGTAGTACAATTTACTGTATGTTTAACTGAGGGGTTTTCAGTAGTTACTTTTTTCATTTTTAAGTTTCTTTACGTTTGTGGTGGTTACTAACAAAATATGTGTGATTCTTTCGTGCCCGATATCATGTTGACAAAAATTTTTGAACATCAACTTTATTGGTTGATAATTTGTTACTTTATGTTATAATACTTCGAAGGCATTTACTGTGGTCATAGTTGAATATACTTATTGCGCCAGCGTAATGTGATCCTTTGTATTATTAGATGATTAGTTTATTAATGATTTGATATTCTTGCTATTGCTATCAATTTTATGATTGGTTTACTTATAATATGTTCACCATGAATTAGTCTCTAAGAGAAACACTTCACAGCACGCTCCAATAAACATAACTATTACAAAAGAATTAACGTATAAAGGCAGTAATAAAATAAATATATAAACTACTAGGATAACAGGTTAAAAGGATGCCGCCTACCACACGCTGCAAATACGTTACAATATGTTCACAAGTACTGTTATTTTAACTAAACTATTCAGCATGTGCTCATTGTGCCAATGTACGAAAAGAAACACATTTCGGACAAGGACGGAACGTCATCATTTGAACGGCATTTTAACTACAAGCACTGTGTATAGGCCCTCATACATAACTAAAAGTGGTCAATTGAGAAGGTCATACTTCAAAAATACTAACTGAATGTATGTGAAACTCAAATTGGATCATGCAGTGAACTTTGCTACAGACGTGTGGACGCGTGGACGGCGTTGTAGCGTATCATGTGTATTCTTTTTAATGCAAACCTGCTAACTTATTCGTATTATGTTTATCTACGAAAATAACACACACTTGAAACTATGCTTCAATGGTATTAAAAATTCAGTACGCTTGTTAGAAACACGATTTTTGGGCTTCTCAATATTGCTAAAAACAGCTGTTTTTAAACTGCTGTAACTCAAAAAATACCACCTCCATCCATGAAGAGCAAAGCGAGTGGAATGCGTTGACCCTTAATTTATACTATAAAAATACAGAATTTTAGTGTCTTTGCTTAAAGTCGCATAGAAAAAAATCTACGCGGAAAACCTTATATGCTAGTTCAACGCGCTGTGAATAGAGGTGATACGCTTCCTGTTGAGCGTGGTACTCTGGCTCTTATTGATCCGCTATTCCCATACATAAAACGTGGGAATTTAAAACCTGTGAAGACTCCTCTTATAATCTCATAGTAAAAAGAAATCGATGGAAATATTTCATGCTTGTTCAGTGTTTGACTCATTGTGGAGAAGCGTTTCTTGATGTGCGCTTCAATGTCGCCCTTATAGCTCCGTCACTTGTGAGTCTGTAATGTGAAGGTATGTTGCGCCCTTACTAATCAAGAGAACAGTAGTGGCGAGAACAAACATATGTATACCGAGCTGACGGGTTGGATGTCGCCCAGCTGACAGTGAGACGTCACTTCTGCTTGCAGTGTGGGAATGGCAGCAGCTACAGTGATCCTGGGCAAGCACTCTGCAACCCTCATCTTCTGCCTCTGCCCACCATGTTTACCTTGCCAAGCTTTGCATGTTTTAGGTTTAGTAGATACGTAGGCCTACATAGTTTACAGGCTATGTTTAAAAGATAATGATAAACTTTCTAACCATTTCCTAACAAATCTCGATAGCTTGATAACTAATTTACTCTGGTAGTGACATTTACGTACAGTATCTAAAGACTTTGAAAAATAAATCTGTGAACCTACAACTGATCAGCATCTCGTAAATTAAGAGAAACATATGATAGTGTCACTTAGAATGGGTGTCCATTAAACATGTGTCCATACAGTGTGCCAACCTCTTTGCTCATTTAACAACACCTGTCGTAATGGACATTTCTCTCTATATTTGAATTTTACCTGTGTCCTTAAACGAGGATACGCTGATTAACGTCACAACGCTATCCGTATCACCCGTGTCCGTAAACAAGCAGTGACCAAGCAGAAAGCTCCCAAACGTACACTTAAAAAATGAACTTAATTGATAATAATTAAACTTAATGAACTACTAACATTTGAAGAACAGTCAGCTTAGTAACCATCATAATGGGTTTGACGAAGGCTGGTGAAACCGGCCACTAGGTTGTCATCGGTAGCTTAAATTCATATGTAGTTAGCGTGTAGGCCCTATACATAAATGAAAATATGTTTTATGGCGTTTGAGTGAATGTTCTCGAAAAATACGATTTCATAAAGTAGTACTTTTGTCAGACGAGAAGCCTGGAAGAGTTTATTAAGTAAAAATGTCACCAAAGAACGTAATTCATGTAGGAAATAAATTATACAATTATTAATTTAAGGACTTCTAAACATAAGTTAACATTTTTAATTTAGTAGCACATAATAAAATTTCTCTATAAATGTAAAAAAACAGTGGTTTTGGGACAGAGAACTTTCACTTATTAATACGTACGTTTTTGGAGGTTGTCTCCAGCATTTTGTACAGTACACAAGTTCACAATTGTACATATACTGTATAAGATATTCTTCACTGTTTTAACATGGTCTAATAATACAGGTCTGTCTGACCGGCGACTGAAATACATCGCTTCTGCAGATTTTGCCACATTTATTTTGAATCGGTCGCTAAAATACTACTCTTCAAATTTACGAACACTCGGAAAATCTGTATGACAGAAGCTAGATAATGAATGTTCAAGTAATATTTCATGATCACGTAGAGAGTTAATAAACAATAAATGATAAACCTACAACACTGTCAACGGAAGGTAGAAGTGTGATGTGCTCATTATCTTTAGTTTCAGTTTGTTCGTCTAGTTTCCTTAGAGTTCATAATTTTTTTGATATGATTTTCAGAGTAACCATTTGCAACCATATTATATGTTACTTTTTCCAGTTCTTGATTAATGGTCGATTCATATCACAGATGTCTCTGGCGTTGTTAACTAGTTGGCGGCAGTGAGTGTACTCTTGTGTGCTGGTGGATAGTGGGCTTCTGTATTCAGATACTTGTCTGGTAGTAATTTTTCTGTATAGTGTGTGATAAGGATGTTGCCAGATGCCACATTGAATCAATTACCAGGCCAGAGGGCACCGTATCCTCGGCTTACCACCAAGGACCCGACCTCACCAATGACCCTCTTAAGAACCATATTTCTTACAAGGCAAGAACGTCTGTCATTATCTATGCTCAGGGCACCCACAACAGGAATGCAATTAGTGTGAAAATTACACGCACATTTTTTAGTTTAAATCCATATATTCAATAACCATAATTTACATCGCTCCTCCCTCAACATAATTTCACAATAATCTGTGGTATATAGCCCAACGTACACTTTTTGACACTAAATCTCACACAACATTTGAAATTTTTAAAAGGATTTTCATGCCAAAATATTCCAAAAGGGCGCTCGCCACACACCATACTCTTCGCAGTTTCTTGTACTTTATATTACATACATATACAAACACAATTTAAGTCTCCGAACCAGAGTTACTCAGTACGCAAATAAATTAATACAGCACTCATCAAATGGGTTAAATGGTGTACTCATAGGGATTAATGGGCCTCAACCTTCCGACTTCAACACTACCACGCCCAAAACATCAGTTTGTCACTTCCCTTGCCGCAAATCAATTCTGGGCACCCATTTTTGTTTCTAGTTGACTTGGACAGTGCTTTTCATGTTTATTCGAAGCTGCAAACAGCAATGTTTTGAAACGACTCAGGACTCGTCATGAGACAAATTCCTCAACATCCAAAATGGTTTATCAAACAAAGACTAGTGTCAACTGATCCAATCTCTCCTTGGAAGGGAAGAGGATGAAAATTGGGATGTCTTACCAAATCCTCATGATCGCCACAGCAATCAGTCGTTAACAGCATACCTGAACTGCGATTGGACCTTCCATTCCTTAGGCCATAAAGGAACGGGCAGTCACCCACGCCTAATGGAAGAAGGTTCCCTCCGAGTCGTCGAACATCGGCACTGCAACTTCATCGGACTACACCCGACTGATTGTCAACTTTGTCCACTGCCTCCTCGTCCCACTCGCCTTGCAAGACTGAGCACTGCTTGCATCATCGCCTACCAAGCAAAACACAGTCGCCCCCCTCCCTTACCTCCTCTGCCAGCCGAGACCCCTGAGACTCCCCTCCCATCGAAGCTGCCCCTCCACAGCCGTTTGAGGGATCGACCCAACAGAAGGAGCGACTCAGATGCCCCAAAGACACTACCAATACACGCCCCATTCAACCAGGGAAGGCAAAATCACCGAAAACTAATTCCAACAAACAAAGGGAAGCTAAACAAACCTCGGTGAACAGACGTCCTCCAAAGAAACAACAAACTGAAATGAAAGAAGCAGTAAACCAAAACAACCAATCAAAACTACCATAAAAGACACATCCCCAGACCAGCCAATCAGCTCAACATGAACATCAGAAAATGTAGGGCCCCTTTCTTTACGACCTTGATTGTGAACGTTATGTCACTTCATATTCTATTAAGGTTGTCTAAGAACTGCTGTATGTTCTGCCCATGTGGTCTGGTATAGTAATGCACTTGCTGCATTTCGTTTTATTTATTTATCCCTTAAGAGCACTTTTTTGCATTCTATTTTGAATTTGTTTTAACATCACAGTAAACACTTGATAATTGGTGGGTGGATTATTGGTTTTGTGGCTTAACTGAGGCATGTTTTGAACACAAAATATAAATTGTTATGTTAAGTAGGAATTAGATGTCTGTATTAACTTGCGACTATTGAGAAAGGAGTTTCTGGATTTTCTGCTGCAGGAATTTATCCTATGAAACTTGACAAATTCACAAAATATGATTTTGCATTACCTACCCCTCTGATAAGTTCCAGGCCTAGGTCTGACCTTGTAACTGTTTCTGGTGATGTCAGAGAGATTGAAAGTGAAGTCGAGAATAGTCTTTATCATAGGGTTACAGTGTGTGACAACCAAAACATTCAGGAAGAAAATGTTGTGAGTGAATAGAGTGAAAACACTGAAGATCACCAGCAAACTGTCACTAAACCTACTGAAAGGGATTGGCACACAACTGCAACTTCCATTAGGTTTTTAGATATAAATTTCATTTCTTGTCTTTGTCCTACAGCTGGTCCTTCTAAGGAAACACATCTGTCTAAGCAGCATTCGGTAATTTTCACTGCGACTCCAGCTAAAGTCATGCTTGAAGAAGCTACGAAGAATAAACAAGCAATGAACAAAAATCCCAAACTAAAAGCTAAGAAAAGAGAAGTAAATCCTGACAAACAGAATCCTGGTGCAGCAATAAGAAATTGAAGCTTGAGAAGACAGTAAAGAAAGGTAAGAAAGAAGAAAGTTTGGTCCAAAGAAGAAATTTTATGACACTGACAGTTCCGATGAAGCAAGTGACGCAGTTTATTTTTCACATTTATGCGATGAAAATGATATTGATGATCTTGACCATTTATTTCACCATTCTGCACCTACACCTACACTTGATTCATGTGATACTTGCATGTTTTGTGAGGAGTTTGGCAGAAACAAGGGAGTTGTGGTTCAGATGTGTTCTTTGTTCGGGATAGGTACATGCTGACTGTAGCGTATCTGACACAGCAGCAAATTTTGTGTGTAACTTTTACAAAAACTAATCAATGTTTTGGACAAGAGTGGACAACATAAAAAAATTAATAATTACTAATTATGTAGAAATGATTCTAATGTGAAATTTTCTGGCCCGATAGACATGTCTCAGTTTATATTGTTACCAAAAGGTCTAAATGTAATGGAAACTTTAAATGGAGTGTTTAATTTATGCTACATAGTCGCTGGTTAGTTTATTATATGGTGCTTGTACAAAACTATACATTGTGCGGCATTGCCCCATGGAGTGTACGGTTTTACCCCATGGGGTGGGGAAAGCCACACAAGTGCATCTTTTTGTTTTGTTGTAAACTGTAAAGAAACGTATTAGCTTTTTGCAAATTATATTATAGAGATGCAAGGGGTATGAATCTAGGTTCGTGTAATTAGTCAATATGTTTTAAAATAAACAAAACTTTTGAATTCATAGCATTTCCCCCTTAAGTGTGTGGTATTTCCCTACTTTCCCCTATATATATTGTCAACAAAACCATATTGTTGATTTTGCAGAGGCGGGGAAACGGTACAGAAAAACCAACACAAATGTAACAAAAGCCATTGCTGTGATTTGACTGCACATTGAAGATTGAGAGATGTTGGAGATTTGATACTGAGTAGAGTTCACATAATATGCCGGCATAGTAGAGCATGTATTAAAAAAAATATTTATCTACATTGTTGACATGATGGTTTTGAACAGTTACATCATTTACAAATTCGTAACTGGCGAGAAAGACAGAATGTTTCATATTTTCAAGCAAACGCAAGCTGAAGAACTATAGCAGTATTTCAGAGAATGTGTCAGTAACACCTGGTGAATTGCCTTCCTGACTCAGTGGCCATTGTTTTATAGAAGCAAAAGTTGCAAAGTATGCTAAACGATGGGTAGCATGTTTGCAGAAGAAACTGAGAAGAGTACATGGAAGTGTAACTCTTGCAATGTTTCACTGTACCGGTACATAGAACATTTTAATTCATGTCACACACTAGGGAATTATTTGATATACTGCACAATGTCTCACTTCATCTAAAAAAAAATTTTTGTTAGCCTTGTAAAACATTATAAAAACTGACTAAAATATCTAATTACATTTTTATAAAACAGTTCATACAAATGGAAACATTCAGTTGTTGTATTATCATAAAAGGAAAATACTTATCTTTTGTGTTTTATTACTTTCATATATGTTTATGTATATTTTTGGGAACTTATTATATTTCTGGCATCTTTTGGAAGAGTGTCATAAAATTTATGTTTTTCTAACAGATAAATGTGTAAGTTGTATACATTACAGTTATATATTTTTATTCCTGTTACTACTTGTAAAATTTTATAAAAGACAGTCGTAATAACTGATTTTGTTCAAATTGCAGTATGTATGGTACATAATACCATAAAATGTATATGTATGTATGTATGTATATATATATATATATATATATTTTTTTTTTACCACATGTCCAAGATTAGCTGTGCGATACATTAACAATTCAAAGGCATGGGTTTTTACAACATAGCATGAGGAATGAAAACGGCAGCACTCTTGCAAATTTTCGAATTTATTACATGAAGTTGCAACGTTCCAAACTTATACAGCACTTCAAATTTCAACTGTTGGGAGGCACCCTTTGAGCAAACCAAAGAAAAAGTGATCTTTTACACTCAATGACCCAAAACTACGCGGTTGTTTTACACAACACACTGCCGCCTCAGCCTACATCTTGCTGACGACTCTTCAAAGCAAGCTACCGGCGTTGCCAGCTAGTGGTGCCGCCCTGCCGCCATTACAGGAATCAGTTAAAAATATTATGTTTTTTATAACTAACAAAACGTTTTAAACTTGTAATATTTGCACATAACTGTAAATATGAACATTTTAGTTTCCAAACCAAATTTTTACAATTATATAAAGAAATGTTGCTAAGTGAAAGACACATTAAATTTAAAAGGTATGTGGCCAATCAGCAATAGTCTGTTACTTTATTGGTTGCAACCAAACAAGGGGCAAATTCCAAACAATCATCTTTTTAGGCCAGTTATACTCTGAATACAACTTTTCCTGGAAAGTGTAGATTTAGCTTGGTATCTCTGTCCTCACACTTCAAGGTTTAACAATGAATACATATAATTTCGTAAAATTCAAATGCAACAATTTGAGCAAAAAGAAATATGCATTGAAAATTTATAAAATACAAATAGAATCATTTAAATTTTAAATAAAATATTTACATTATTAAACAGACTGTTCTTCTTACTGTTAAATGATACTTGTTTTGAGCAGAATTAATTCTCAGTTACTGAAAATGTATTGCTTAAAATATGAATAAATGTCCACTGACGTTCTGGCTTTTAACAAATAAAATTACAAATAGTTCTTAACAAAACTCCGGATACCATTGTTAGAATTACCATGAGGCCTTTGTTATAAGTGACCACTTGTCACGTCGTGTTCCTCTCGCGTTGGTTCACCTCGGAACTGGAGCCGGACAGCGACACTTCCAGCCACACCCTTACATGGTGGGTATATTCGATGATGAACTACCTGCAATTTTACTGAATGTTAAAGTTATTTTTTTGCCACCACTAGCTACATCGGTAATATTACAGGATCAGTTTTATGTTGCTCTTGAAATGAAAAAGTTGTAGTTTGTTTCAGTTTTTATTCTGTTTTTTCACCATTGTATAACACAAAAAAAATTCCTTCAGTTGCAAGTGTATTGTCGGGGAAACGAGCAGAAGCCAGCTCACGCGACCATCCCCGTCCGCGATGCGATGATTTCTCTCTCTCTGCGATGGTCTTTTCGCCTGACCCTGTGACCACTACTGTGCGTTTCTCAGCTAGCCAGTCACAGGCTTGGCCCTCGCTTGTTGCCTAATAAGGCTTACAAGTCTGTCTTACAGGCACCCCACCATTCACCAACACTACCATACAACTATAGGTTCAGCCAATTGTTTACCAGGCTCCAAAACGCTTCCTAATACTGCAGAGGCCAAACAAGAAATAAACATGCAAAGAAGTTGACGCCTCTACCCCCGACCAAATATGGTATAAATTGGGTACCCTTGTTCAAGCAAAGCTATGCTGCCATAGCCCTTCAGCCATGTGGTTATAATTAAATTTATAATTCCTTAACTGAACTTTACATTTCTTATAACAAAAATGATTTGCGATTCCTTCCCCCAATACACTGTCACCTTTGGAATTTATTACTAATAAAAAAATTACATAAAAATGTCCTTTATATAGGCCGATAACCCTTAGGCCTGCAATGTTATATTACCCCCCCCCCTTCCTGCTTAGGAAGAAAAGGAACATTTCGTCCTGAGTAGTTCCTGAGTAGTTAAAAAAAATGTAAACATGACAATCATTTGTAGATTCACACCAAATTACTATCAGTAAACAATAAACCATTATTACTCTTCAAAACTTCACTCAGAATTTTCTTAAACTTATCAATTCTTTGGTGGTAGCAAAAAAAAAATCGATATCCTAGGAGTTTGAAGGTGTATTACATATAATTTTTTCTTAACTTTGTTTTATGTTAAAATGTTATTCCACCTTGTTTACAAATTAATTAAAATATTGGTCACTTTAATAAATATACACTTAAGTAGCCTCTATTTCTTTCGTAATTAGCATCCGATGACAAAGGCACAATCATACACCACCGTCATTTACTTGCAATTACATTTAGCATCCTCGGCCAAACAACAACACCAAAATTCACACTTGGCTGCCCGAAACCTCTTGGGGTCAGCAATAAAAATACCCTAAACCTAGACTGCCCGAAACCTCTTGGGTCAGTGAATACAAAGCCCTAACTCTCAACTGCTCGAAACCTCTTGGGTCAGTGAGATAGTAAAAAAAATTGTGGATGAGACACTCTCTTCACTACACAACACTTCACAATGAACACGAACATTTCAAAACTTTCATAAACATAAAATCACACTTCCTTAGTCATCTTCAGCAAACCTGTCACATTCTTTAATTGGCAAAAATTAATTTTATATCACATTATTTTGAACATCACAAACACCTCAGTTAAACAATTCAACTTTGAACCTCCTGTTTCATCATTATTAACATAAATTGATTTCACAACATTTACATTTTCCACCTTTAATAAATATGTGACCAACAAATAAAATAAAAAAAATTCAAATTATTACTTGCTTTCATATTATCAAATATTTTTCTTTACCCTTATTTCTTCAAACACCTTATGTCCATTCCACATGGAATTATTATAATTTATTATTCATTCAAAATCAAAATCCTTGACATTTCATTACATTTATAGATAAATAAGTTTCATAAAAATTTTTCTTCTTGGTTAATTGCTTAAATTTGCCACTAAATTTAAAAATTACCTGTAAACATTTATTTCATTTTACTTACACAACAATGTTCATAAACCTCATTTATATTATTAATTAGTAAATCCGAAGGACAAATTTTTTTCTTAAAAAAA